>MNCI01021862.1:0-31914 GCA_015680685.1 Gnetum montanum
TTGGTTAACGAATGGAAATGGGAAATGATCTTTAAATGTTGCCATTTTTAACAACCTAATGTCTATACACATCCTCCATTTGCCTTTCTTTTTCAACACAATGACTAGTGGACTAACCTATTCACTATCAACAATGGGGTAGATGAACCTGGTCTTTAGAAGTTGTTCAATTTCTTCTTTAACTACTTGCTTGAGCTTTGGGTTCANATAGTTGTTGTTGAGGCTTCATAGAGGGGTCAATGTAGATTCTATGTTGGCATATCCTAGGGTCTATTCTAGTTAATTCGAGATGTGACTAAGCAAAGGCTTTCGACCATTTATTTACCATCTTTACAAGTTTTTCTTTTTGTTGAGGAGCGAGCTTAGCATTAATTATTACTAATTTTTCATTCTTGAGAAATGTATACTTCATACCAATGGGAAATAGTTTTAACTCAAGGGTCTCTTACTTAAACTCATTAAGGATTTCCAACTTCCCCTAGTTGATATTCTCGGTGTCAATACTTGGAAGTTGGCGATGGACTTGCTCTAATGTATCTATGCTATTGATATAGGCACAATTTAAGCTCTCAGTTGGTTTCACGCATATAGTTAAATTGCTCTCTGGGTTAACTATCAACCACTGGGTGCCTACGTATCTTATTGCTACTACATATAGGCATCCTTTTATGTCAATTATTTGTGCACATTAGTTGCATGGAGGAAATGTTAAGCATTGTACAAACTAGGATTTCTGCATGCAATTGCACCTTGTGTCACTATATGCGATGCATGAAAATTTCTTCTTCTTGATCTTTCCAAACATATTTTCTTTTGATATTTCTAGGGAAAGATCACGTATTCCTAGGCATGCATCAATCGTACTCAACCATGCTCTTCCCATTATGATTGGGAAGTCCCCCTTATAGTTGTTAACTTGGATCATTAGGAAATTAGCTAGATACGACCACCTAGAAACAATGGTGACAATGTCCTCCAGTAGTCCTAATGGGATAGTGATAGACTAGTCAGCCAACTCTAAATGAATGTTACTCTTTTTTAGCAGAGGTAGGTTCTAGGATTTGTACATTTCTTGAGAGATTAAGTTAACACCCGAAACTAAATCCAAAAGAGCTTTGCAAGGCTCATTCCTAATGATTTGCAAATATATAAGATGACTTCTAGGATCAGAGAATTTTCTAGGAAGATGACCAGCTTTAATCCAATCAATGATGGCATGAGTTAACATGACAATGTGCATGGAGTGTGGCTTTTGGTTCAAAAGAAGCTCCAAAGATTCGAATGATGGTGAGGCATTTGGGGAATTAGCTGTCATGGTTGTAAGGACTTGGTTGAACTATTGGTTCTAAAGAAAGGTCTTTTCTTTGATCGTTTGTCTGAATGAATAGTAGGTTGAGGATTGATAGCCCTTGTAGCATTATGTTATTATGACTGGGCAAGAAGCTCGGGCTGCATATTTGGAGCAGGTGGTAATGGAGCTAAGGGGGGAAGAGGTGTAGTTAGATAAGAAGGATATTACGTATCTGGAACATCATTCCTAGGAGAAGGAGTTCTATAGTACTGGTGGTTTTGGAAGTGAGGTTGAAGAGCAATGTGACTAGTAGAGTTACATGGAGAGATCGGTTGCTAAACATAATACTCGTATGGATCAGGTTGATGGTAAGGATACTATTGACGTGGTGGTGGCATTCCTCATGATTGTGGGTGTTGCCACTATTGATACTATTCATTTGTTTGTGGTGGAGCTCCACTTAGATAATATGTCAAGGATTGGTGGAATTTCCTTGGGTTACCTTGGGGATAAGGTAACCTTCTAGGTGTTTGCTATTTGTTTAATCATGGGTTTAGTGCATACACCCTAGACTCTTGTAGATGTGACATCACTAGGAAACATCCCTTAGGATGCTCATATTGAAAAATCTCACATTTGTCATCATTGTCTATGTCTAAGTCCACAACCTCTTCAATGACAGTAATCTTGCCCTTACCTTTGTTATGTGTATACTTAGCTTCTTTCTTTTTCCTCCTCTCTCAGTCACTACTTGGTTCTCTAGAATTCTCCACTATTTTTAGCACAGTTTGAAATTTATCATCTAGGTAGTTTCACATTTGGCCGACCTTTGCTAATACTTCTAATGCAGATTTTTGGATGGGCAAAGTCTTTTTGTTCACTATCTCTTCAAGTGGTGACTCTTCTTCATCTTTACAAAATCTAATTTTCTTCTTTCAGAGGGAAGGATCTCTATTGTATTCCTCCGCACTTTCTCTTTTCCTCAAATTGCCTTCCTCCTTGGTAACTTACTTCAATAATCTTTGTATTTGATGGGCTCTTAGCTCAGATAGCCTTCCTTAGGCATAAGTCCTAAAGGTTCTTCGCATTTTGTACCTAAGCCCATCTATGAGATGGCGTAGTTGTTCCTTCTACGAGTAACCATGGCCAAGACAATGATGTAACAATGAATAATACCAACCCATGGCAACATCCAAGGATTTGTGTCCAACCCATGACAACTAGGAGTACATTTGATACTTATCGTTAAATAGTTCTAACATGGTACTCCATCGACGAATGGATTCTAGTTCTAAGAATTAGTACTAGCTTTCTTCTTCCTTGATCAGTGTCTATTTAACAACTTTAGCTTTTTCCAATCATTTTCTATATTTTTCAAGGCACATGTGTTGTGGAATGCTTGTAAATGATTTTGAGGATCAGCATTGTATCCCCCTTCAAATCGTGGGATGTTATTCATGTCTAGTCTTTTAATCCTACTATCTTTTTGGTGCCTTGTTGGGATCCTAATAGCCTTTGTTATATCTAACATACTTTGGGTGACGAGTAGGGGTTCATCATGATCGTACTGTTCATGGTATCTATGATGCTTATGCTATTCCCTACTCTCCCTTCTTTCATGATGTGTCTCTCTAAACTACCCTCATCCCCTTTCTCGATTGTTTTGTCTATGATCTCTATTTCACTTATCATTGTCCTCATGGTGTTTCCCTTTGCGACTGTGTTTAGATCCTGAAGGAGAGGGGGAAGGAGATGATGAAGGTGAAGAGGAAGAAGGACTGGCACCATGATGATGCCTATCACCTTCTCTTCGATGGTCGCAGCCTTGGTCGTGGTTACAATCGGAATGCCCATCATTGTCATGCGTTCGCATTTCTTTTTCGGATCCTTTATGTCCATTGGTACCAGAACCTAGGTTATGNCCTTTTTCGGATCCTTTATGTCCATTGGTACCAGAACCTAGGTTATGAATAGTTGGGTGAAGATTCTGATACACAATTCCTTGACCAAAGTCAATGAGGCAAATATTGTTTTGTGGTAAAACTCCCAAGGCAGGCTCACCACCCTCATTTTCAGTTAGGACATATAGGACATCTTGAGACCACTTCTCCTTCATGGATTTGTAATGTCTCTCTTGTTGAAAATCCCTCTGACGTTGTGCCTTCATGGGTCAATAATCTCTCGAATGTTGTTCATGCACAATGTACTCCGATTGTAAGTGCTGCATACCAATTTGTATGAGAGCATGAAGAAGCATGCTTAGAATTAAGCAATCAAGAGGTAACACTATGTTACCTTCTAAATCACACCATCACAATTGTTGATCCTGGTTGAAGATAAAGGTAAAGTCTGGTACATGCTCATCGGGATGAGTGTATACTAAGTGAAACTATTGGAGCACTGGCGGATCATCATGTGCACTCACCCTTCGATTGTTGATGACGTCAAACCTAGGCAATGAAGCACTCTCATAAGAAGAAAAAGACATGATTGATTATTCAATGTGCAATACTCTTTTTTGATGATTGTATGATAACTAACCCTAGGGGTTCATTCCAACGATGGAAAGATTTCCTAAGTTCTAATCAGTGCATAAAAAATAAAATCCCTGGCAACGATGCCAATGATGAGCAGCAAGGTACCCCTACGTCCAACCATACGAATACTAGCATTCATGCCTGATCCAGTTGAACTCCAAGGATTAGGTGCTTATGTGCTTACATAGAATAAGGATGGGTTATGCGATCATTATCTTAACAAGCTTACTTGTAAGGCATAATTGTATGGTTAAGTAAACTTGGGATATATGATTTTTATGCTTTTTATGTTTTATGTTCTTGGTGCTTAAAATAGGGAAATGAAATGATTTAGTAACTAATTTGATGTAACTAATGAACTATTCTCTAACTAGTCTTAACACCAACATCCATTCCCACTTGTTGGACACATCCTGAACTAGTGTAACACTACTAGGATTACCAAACGCTAATCGTTACTAGGTTACCAAGTGTTCCACGTATGCTCGAAGTGGTCATGCTGAGTGTGCTAATTCATTGATAATTACTAATTCAATGGAAATAGCATTGATTAACTATTGAAAGCATCAAATAACAGTAAATAACATGAAATACAATAATTAAGCTATACTGAATCTTGCAAGGTTTATCATAAAGTTTGTCTTTATTTCCGGTCACAAGGTGTGCTTAGGTACACAATTCTCAAATAAAGATTTGTTCACTTTGTGACTCCTACTATGGGCACTCAAAAATAATTCTAACTCTGAAAAGGAAAAAAAACTATAAGAGTTCAGCTAAGGGACTAAGAAAACTAATACCAAACCAAGTGTCTTGGTCTCTTATTTATAGGCAATGAGATAGGCTCTGATATCACATGTTCGATATTGCTTTGGTACCTCCAATATCGCCTATCCGATATCGAGGGTCTGATATCAGGGATCCAATATTGGGGGTCTGATATTATGACTCATCAATTATCTTATCATTCTAATGTTTTGTCATTTCCATTCATCAAATTGACACTTGTCATTTTGTTTCATCATTTGTATTATTATCATTATTGTCATATTCTCATTATCAAAATTACCTTATTTTATTATTCTTGTATTGTGTGATCTAAGTCCTCATTCAATTTAAGGGTTATCTCTTAAACTATTTTTGGTGATGGAAAGTGTTTCATTGTTATTTGGTACTTTGCTTTCATTGAGTCATTGAGACATTATTTTATGTGCAAAGTTATATGAGAAGATAGTTTTCACCTCAAGACTCTCTTTCACAAGTGCTTATGGCTAAAAGTTCTATCACTTGGGTGTCAAATTTGCATTTTTGAATGCATATTTATAACAAGAAATATTTTCATACAAACTTGAAGGTTTTGTGAAAAGATTATGTTTGAATTTTATTTGTAGAGTTAAAAAATCCTTCTATTGTTTTTTAAAAAAACTTCCCAAGAATGATACATAATGCTTAATGAATATTTACAAGAAGAAGGGTTCAAGAGAGCTAATATAAGTGCTATTCTATATATTTATTTAACTAAAAACTCACAGAGAACTATTATACTTGTTCTATATGTTAAAAATATTATCATTAATAGGAAGTTACAATGTCTAACCTAAAAGGTTAAGGGTTTGTTAAAAATCAAAATTTGAAATATCAAATCTTGGCTTGCTCAATTATTTTTTGGGTTTTAAAATTAATCAATTATTCAACTATATATAAATTAATTAGATAAAATATATGGTTGAGCTTATAAAGCAATATCGTATGTTGGAATATCGTGATCTAGTTGAACTCCATGGACAAACTATTTGTGGCACCTAGATAGTTATACATTGATCATAGTTCATTATCTTCCCACTTGGACTAGTATTTACTTTGTCATGTATGGTTTAGTCCAAAGTGAGGTGTATGATGTGATTTCTAACACTATGCTACTCCTAACGATAATGAGAAATAGTCTTGATTAAGCTAATAAGAAATATGAAGTAAAATCTAAGCTACCCTAAGTGCGATGAGTATCCATCCCTAATCATCCGTACGCATCTTAGACTTCATGTACTACTTTTGGGATTACCAAGGGCACATTACTCGAGCACTACTAGATACACTACTGGGTTACCAAGTAGTTACACTTAAATGTTTGTCATTAAGACATACTCATTCTATGTTAATAACAGGAAGAGGAAATGATAATAAAGGAGATATTAACTACAAAAACAACAATGAATAATTAACAATTAAAACAAATAAAAGCTAAGTGAATGCTGCAATGATGGAGTAATCTTGATCTTTATTTCTGATCGTGTGCGTGTCCAAGTACATCATACTTGAACAAAGGTTCTGTACAATTACAAGCATCACACTGAGGGTATGCACTTGGGAAAGGAACTAGAAACTAATTGAAAACTAACTAAAAACTAACAAAAAGCTTGAACCTAAATATTTACTAAAATACTCTTTCTTGTGCACCTAAATACTATATTTATAGGCTGACATAGGAATCATGATATCGTGTAGACGATATCGTATCCAAGCTACGATATTGTGTACCTAGTATCGTGTACACAATATCAGGGCCTGGCAAACCATGATTCATCATACCTCCAAAACTGAATAAAAACTCATCCTCAAGTCAAAAAATGAGGAACAAGATCATTTAATTACACAGTGGATAGGTATGGGATTATGGACTTTATGTCGTAGTGTGGAATTTGACAAAATACAAAATTGGGACACCAACACAAAATACAAAATACAAAATTGTTAGAACTCATGTGGTTCCTAGTGGTAGTGGCTCCTCCATTGGCTTCTTCCCCTTATCTTGTGCTCCAGGTTTTGGAAATGGATACCTCTGAAGAAGTACCTAAAGATTTTCTTCTTCTATGCAGGGAACATATGTCATCCATGCTAATATTCCAATATTTGATGGAGTTAGCACCTTCCATGGACATGACAATTGCATAAACATCTAATTGGCTTTGATGTACGAGGTTGCAAATAATTATCATTCCTCCTTGTAGGCTCTAGCTTTATCTCTACATTCTTGATAATTTGTGAGTCATCAAACCCAATCTACTACAACATCTTTCTAACCTTGGTAGCTGGCTTTTACCACCTCTAACTCAAAATTTGCTACCTCCAATTTCTACAGTGTCTTTTTGTGTTCAACAAATTCTGCTTCATATTTTGTGTAGGTGGCAGCTACCTACTTTTCCAACTCTATCCTTGGGTGTCTTGCAATCAACATGGCCAAGTTGGCATACCGCAGGTTTGCCAACTCCATGTACTCAGTGAGATCCTAGATCTACAAGTCTTGGCTCTTTAGTTCTGCTTGGTGGGCAAAGGCGTAATGTTCAATATGGCCCACCAGTCATTGTTTTGAGCATTGAAAGCATTGATATGGGTCTTAGACATATGGATCTATTTTTCAATGATCTACTTATACATCCCCACCTAGTCCCTGAAATGTTCTTTTAGTTCTTCATGTCACTTAACTTCATTTTATCATGCACTTATTTTGATGGTTCTCTTCTGACGAATGGCATGTACCTCCTCCATTTAGAGGGTTCTATTTTCTTTGGCTAAGCATTTCATGTCCTAGTTGACCCTTATTAGTTGTTCTCACATTTGCTAAAAAAATTTCCTTGAGAACATTCTTTTGTTTTTCAATTGTTGTCAACCAAAGATTCTCAGTAGTAAGGAGTTTATTTTCTTCTTATAAGGCCTTGAGTGCTTTTGCATGTGCATATGTTTGGGCTTGTGCTTTCAAAGCATCCTAATTAGCCTTCTCCTTTTTCATTACTACCCTTTTATTCTCTTCTAACAATTTATTCAATTGCTCTATCCTAAATAACTCTAACTGGTTGGCTAGGATAAGTTGGGATGGATCCCACTATGTGGCTTGTAGGGCAACAAACTTCTCTTAAAGTCTTCTTAACTCATCTTGCACATGTTCAGCCCTAACCTTAGCCATAACTAGCTTTTCCTTTGTGGAAATGAGGTCTGATTATGCTACTCTGACATCTTTAGGGCCATCAAATAAGGATGTCATTACTTGTCCTATTTGTAGCAAATGATCCAGAGCATCCTCATGTTTCACAGGAGTCATCAAGGTGTCGACAAGAACTTGAGCATCGTGTGCTCCTATGAAATCTACTGGTGGCATAACAAAGACATTGAATGATTCTTTGATGTAGTTTTTGACCAATTAATTACCTTGAAGAGGTTGGCCTCATCATGACTTCCCCAACTAACCATTTCTACGATAACCCTAAAATGGCTCATTGACAGTTGGTAATCTTGCAATGGTGGTGGTAGTTGGTCCTGCTGGTCTATGGACTATGTGATAGGCCCTACTTTCTATTGTTGACTAGGCCTCATGTCTTGAATTTGGCTAGTTCCTATTGTTTGAGGTGCAGTAGGCCTAATCGTCTACTCTTGTTCAAGCTTTAGTGTTTCACTAACATCTTTTCTTGGTGCTCATAGCTTTAGTAATTTGGCATATGAAGCATTTTGATCCTTTCTAAGGACATCATTAGTGTGCCCTAGAATTCTAGCACGTCAACAAAACTTCCTAATTAGATAAGGGGAAGGTAATGAAAACTTTCCTATCTTACATTCTTCAAACTACCTCAATATTTCTGTTAGATATAAATGGGGCAAATTGGGATCAACCTTGCCCATCAAGATTGTGCTTCCTCTAGCCACATCGGTGGAGATCCTATTTAGTCCTTTTGTTGGGAAGATGTGATAGGTGCAAATTTTGAAATAGATTCTCTCTTCAAGGGTGAGTTCATTGTATGTTTTTCCTTCTTGCCATATGCTCTCTTCAACCATACTTTTCATGTATCAGCATCGGAGTGAGTGGACAGATGAGAAACCTTGAGTCCTATACTCGAAAGACTCGGAACTTCTGAAATGGCTTTCATAGAGAAATCATTTGAAATCCCACCAATGTTAGTAGTGGTGCCTTCGTCTTTATTCTGCCAAAATTGATAAGTCTCCCTCAAATACCATTCACCACTCTCCAAGAGGATAGGCCATAATGGAGATCCTTTGAGTCTAACCGACTCAAGGGAAAATTCCATAAAAGCTCCAAAATTAAGTTCCACAATCATTGCAGTTGACATGGACCTTTCTCAGATGGCCTGAACGCATTCTAGGGACAACGTGAGATGTTGTCCTTGTTCAGGTGCCTTGCCTTCTCCACCTTGTGCTTGATCAGATTGTGTGGTAATAGAGGTTTCTTGATTGATGCTAAACATTTGTGCCTCCTACTCTACATGTTCTATGGGAGGTCCTTGACCTCTACCTCTCCTTGGACGTTTGGATGAACCTTGAGAAGGTCCTCCTTATTGTCCTCATTTAGGGGCCATCTGTAATCACACTAGGATCAATTATTAGTAAGGTTACTTAACAAAATTTAATTACCTTATACCTTACTCATTGCCTTTAATAAATTTTGAATTCTTGCTCAATGTGATTTCAGAGTTGAAAACTCCCCTCATATCAATAGTTGAAAATGACTTCTACACACATGAGGGGGCCCATATATATAGGTTTTATAGACACAATATTGCGTATGCACTAGTGCGGACCCGATATCACATTGGACCTAATATCATGTCCTATCCAAAATAGGGTGCTTAGTAAAATTGATGAATTTTTGAGTTTTCATGACAAAAAATGAAGGATTTAAGGTAAATTTGAAAGATCTAGAGTAATGTTGAGTAGACCTTAAGGCACCAAAAGTGTAATGAAATGAAATTATATAATGAAGTTCTTGGATAGGATGAGAAAAAAGGACATGTAGTGGTGCAAAAGAACATTTGGGTTGAAATAATGATAAAGGAAAGAATAAATTCAGCAATGTAGTACTTGGAGGGTATAAGATGATGTGGTGATGTGCAATAAGTGCAAATTAAAAAACTTACACAAGTGGGTCCTCCCCAAAGCAAGTTCCAACCTATCATGCCCTTGCGTAACCACACCTTAAATTGTCCGTAGGCACTCAAAGGGTTAAATGCAATCCACATTGGTGCAAAAAAACACACACATATTAAATACCACTGTGATGAGGTATGAATTCCATGCAATAGAAGACACACGTTAGAAATACTTAGATAGTGGGATGAGCTAAATCGTAGAAGGGATTGCAAAGATTAGGACATGAAGTAACTTACCTTGGGCATAATGAATCCTAAGTGTGAGGTGTGATTAAGGTATCATTAGCCTTTCGCTCCAAAATCAAGACCAAGTCCATACCTCAGATCAGTGACATCACATTGTTTCATCCAATGATAGACAACCACAAGAGCATCATGACATCAAGGCATATGATCACTTGGCATTTTGTCCAAGGGAGGAGTGTTTTAAATTTCTCTACGGCACGTTCTTCTTGATCTTTTCTTTGTTGTTTTTCTTCTTTCTTTTCTTTTTCTTTTGGCCACTCTTTTGTACTTGTCTCTTCAAAAAGTGATTTAGAAAAGCCACCAACATTCAAGCATGAAGTGCCTTTATTACTCTTTCTCCCATTTTTTATTAGATCTACAAGGACCTTAGTACAACCAAGCTACATGATAGCATAGACAAATGTTGCCAAAGAGAATCCACAAGTCCCCTTGATGTCACACCCTAGCCATTCCCTCTTAGTCTATCACTTTTTACTCTAGGCATAATGAGTACAAAGTTATTTTAAGTTTTAATGATGATAAGAATATCACCATACCCAAAGTAGAACCTCTTATTAATAGAATGGATGGGTGGATGTCGTGCCTCACTATCTAAATAATTAGTCTCTTGCGACTGAATAGCATACAATAACACCTCAATCGACAAGTCACATGAGTATTTCATTCACATATGGGATTACCCTCAAAAAGAGAAAATGACAAGCTAAAAGATAAAAAATTAGAAAATAAAAATTGGAAAACAAAAAACTATAAAACCAAAGAAAAGGAAAAAATTTACTAATTTTGCTTATTAGAATGTGGGATATCCTCCATGACTAAACCTTGAATCATGGTGAGAATTAATAAATGGAAAGTTTGGATCCATGCATGTTGGAAATATTGGGGTCTAGTCATATCCAAACCACTAGGTGTGTTTTAATGTGGTGGTAGGAATGTACCTAAATTTGGGTTCACACACTTGATTCATGTAGGCATAGTTGGGCAGATTATAAGATGTGGTCATGTGATAAGTAGCTAATCCACTATGGAACCCATAACCATAAGATAGTGATGAGTCACGATATTGAACCCTCGATATCAAATACGTGATATCGGAGGTACCAAAGTGATATTGGATAGGGGATATCGGAGACTGTCTCATTGCCTATAAATAAAAGATCAGGACACTTGGTTTGGTATTAGTTTTCTTAGTTCCTTAGCTAAACTCTTGTAGTTTTTCCTTTTTAGAGTTAGAATTATTTCTAAGTGCTCGTAGTAGGAGTCATAAAGTGAATGGATCTTTATTCGAGCATTGTGTACTTGAGAACACCTTGTGACTTGAAATAAAGATGAACTTTATGATAAACCTTGCAACATTTAGAATAGCTTAATTATTACATTTCATGTTATTTATTGTTATTTAATGCTTTCAATAGTTAATCAATGTTATTTTCATTGAATTGTTAATTATCAATGAATTAGCACACTCAGCATGACCACTTCGAGTATACGTGGAACACTTGGTAACCCAGTAATGATTAGCATTTCGTAATCCTAGTAGTGTTACACTGGTTCAAGATGTGTTCAGCAAGTGGGAACAAATGCTGGTGTTAGGACTAGTTAGAGAATAGTTGATTAGTTAAATAGCATAGGCATCAAAGACGCTATAGACAGTACGATCACGATGAACCTCTACTCGCCACCCAAAGTATGTTAGATATAATAGAGGCTATTAGGATCCCAACAAGGTACCAAAAAGATAGTAGGATCAAAAAACTAGATAGGAATAACATCCCACGATTTGGAGGATACAATGCTGATCCTTAAAACCATCTACAAGCATTCCACGATGCATGTGCCTTGCAAAATATAGAAAATGAGTGGCAAAAGCTAAAGTTGTTTCCATAGATACTAATCAAGGAAGTAGAAAGTTGGTACCGGTCCTTAGAACTAGAATCCATTCATCGATGGAGTACCATGTTAGAACTATTCAACAATAAGTATCAAATATACTCCCGGGTGTTCAACCTGCATAAGCAAATCCAAGGATGAAAACAAGGAATACACAAATCCTTGGATGCTGCCATGGGCTGGTATTATTCATTGTTACATCATTGTCCTAGACATAGTTACTCACAGAAGGAACAACTATACCATCTCATAAATGGGTTTAGGTATAAAACATGAAGAAACCTTGGGACTTATGCCTAAGGAAGGTTATTCGAGCTGAGAGCCCATCAAATACAAAGATTATTATAGCAAGTTGCCAAGGGGGAAGGCAAGTTGAGGAAAAGAGAAAGTGCGGAGGAATACAACAAAGATGCTTCCCTCTGAAAAAAGGAAATTAGATTTTGTGAAGATGAGGAAGAGTCATCACTTAAAGACATGGTGAAAAGAAAGACTTTGCCCATCCAAAAATTTACATTAGATGTATCAGTAAAGGTTGATTAAATGTGGAACTCCCTAGATGATAAATTTCAAACTGTTCTAAAAATAGTAGAGGAGTCTAGAAAACCAAGTGGTGACCGAGAGAGGAGAAAAAAGAAAGAAGCTGAGTATACACATAATAAAGGTAAGGGCAAGGTTACTATCATTAAAGAGGTTGTGGACTCAGACATGGACAATGATTATGGATGTGAGATTTGCCAATATGACCATCCTAAGGGATGTTATCCAGTGGTGTCACATCTACAAGAGTCTAGGGTGTATGCACTAAACCCATGATTAAACAGATGGCAAACACCTAGGAGGTTACCTTATCCCTAAGGTAACCCAAGGCAGTTCCACCAATCCTTGACATATTATCTAAGTGGAGCTCCACCACAACCGAATGAACAGTATCAATGGTGGTAACACCCACAATCATGGGGAATGCCACCACCATGTCAATAGTATCCTTACCATCAACCTGACTCATATAGGTATTACATTCGACAACTGATCTTTCCATGTGACTCTACTAGTCACGTTCCTCTTCAACCTCACTACCAGATCCACCAGTACTATAGAACTCCTTCTCCTAGAAATGATGTTCCACATAGGTACTATCCTTCTCATCCAACTGCACCTCTTCCATACTTAGCTCCATTACCACCTACTCCAACTATGTATGGCAAGCTTCCTGTCCAATTGCAATAATGTAATGCTACAAGAGCTGTGAATCCTCAACCTACTGTTGGTTTGGATAACCGATCAAAGAAAAGACCTTTCTTTAGAACCAATAGTCCAACCAAGTCCTTACGACCACAAGTGGCTAATCCTCCAAATGCCTCACCATCATTCAAATCTTTGGAGCTTCCTTCGAACCAAAATCCACACTCCATGCACACTATCATGTTAACTCATGCCATCACTAATTGAATTAAAGTTTGTCATCTTCCTAGGAAATTCTATAATCTTGGAAGTCCTCTTATATATTTGGAAATCACTGGGAATGAGCCTTGCAAATCTCTTTTGGATTCAAGTTCTGATGTTAACTTAATCTCTCAAGAAATGTACAAAGCTTGGAACTTGCATCCACTAAAAAAGAGTAGCATTCATTTAGAGTTGGTCGACCAGTCCGTCACTATCCCATTAGGACTAGTGGAGGACATTGTCACCACTATTTGTGGATGGTCATATTTAGCTGATTTCCTAGTTATCCAAGTTAACAACTATAAGGGGGACTTCTGAAACATATTGGGAAGAGCATGGTTGAGTATGATTGATGTGTCTCTAGGAATACATGATCTTTCCCTCGAAATATCAAAAGAAAATATGTTTGCAAAGATTGAGAAGAAGAAAGTTCCATGCATCGAATACAGTGACATAGGGTATAAGTCCTAGTTTGTACAACACTTAACATTACCTGAATGTAACCAGTGTGCACAAATAACTAACATACAAAGATGTCTGTATGTAGTAGCCACAAGATAGGAAGGCACCCAGTGGTTGATAGCTGACGAAGAGAGCAATTCAACTTTATGCCTGAAACCAACTGAGAGCTTGACTTGTGCCTATATTGATAGCATAGATACATTAGAGCAAGTCCATTGCTAACTTCCAAGTCTTGACAAAAATAAGTGCTCATGATGGTGGATTGTACTATAATAGTGTTGATTGCTAATGTTTGGTTCTTACTTTTGACTTTCAATGTAATGCTAAGATATGGTTCCTTTTGATAAAATAGGCAATGAGTCCATGTCATTCATTCATCCACTCAACTCTATGGTATCCCTTCATTTTCGAACTATACTGTCCCTTTTTCTAAGCAAATTTATTAATGAATTTATGGCTTGGTATTCTTCAAACCAAGGAAAGATTCAAATGGATTAAAATGGTTGTGACATCAAGGAGGATTCAATGCATTTGTGTTGGCCATTCTCTTTAGTACTTGGATGCTTTTCATGGGTCTTTGCCATTTTTCTATTTACCAATATCAGTAAGTCGACTAAATCAAATAAGTCTTTGCATGGTGTGATTCTACTCAAAAAAAATAAAAAATAAAAAAAAACCCCGATGGGAATTCAAAGCATACCCCTTATACATAATAAAGGAACATGGGCTACATGCACTAGTTATGGCACTGGAAAGACATGTTACCCATGCCTAAAGGTTCTCTCTAACTAAGGCCCTTCCTCACTTCCTACTTCTCTATTCTTCTCTTATTGGAATGGTAGTTGCTCTATAAAAGCATTCTTGTTGCTTCAGGAGGATGGAATAGTCAAGTGTGTTGATGCAAGGTCACTGGATGTGGTTAGTTTTAATCTGGATTTGGAATAAATTATATTAAGTCACTTTAACCACACAATACACAAGGGACTTTACACAACCTTGATTTTAGGATCTCATTCCATTCTCTCTTCTCTTTTCATATTTCTTTCCACTATTCCACCTCATTATCAATTTTATGATTAGTCTATATTTTGATTGGCACATTTTTATTCTTTGGTAAATTCTTGTGGGTGAATTCTTAATAATTGTCCCTATATATCATTCCAAGAGCCTACAGACTCTTCAGTTTATGGGTTTCTCAGGGTATAAAGGACATGAGCCTACTTTGGGGAGGATCCACTGACACTCCTTTTTGGTGCAATTGATAAGTTCTTTCCCTTAAGACATTTCTTGCAATCAACTATTTTTTGTTTCACCACATCCATGACATTCGTTTTTGTTTTTGTTTTTGTTTTATTGGTTTCACCATTGTTATTTCCCTCATCTTTCTTGTTTTTTCATTTTCCACCCTATTGCTACCAGAGGTTTGCTCTTAGTCATGGAGGCCTATTGCAAGCTTTTCCATTTCATTACTTATCTTGCCCCTACATGTTGGGTAGTTATCAGCTACAAACCTTTGACCCAATATTTGCCATACCCACAACCTAGCCAATGCACTTCATATCAAGTCAAGGTATCAATTACATTATATCTTATCTATCCTTGCTAATTTGTGACTATGTTGTGTGTGCAAATGGAAATCACATGAACAATGGACTAGGATAAGAGGGAGCACTTAGGATGGACTAGAGCTAGAGCATTTCTGCAAGGAAAATGCTTAATCATGTGGTCATGGATGAACAACGATGTGCACAATTTTGACATTGGCAACAACGTGTCTCATTTTGTTTTTTTTCTCTCTCTCTCTCTTCAAGCTGTCAAAAGAGGGTCTGGATGTCATCTATGTATAGTGTTCAACACAGTGGTTATGAACACCAATGCTGTAATATGTTTGTCAATCCATTCACTGGGCACTTTGAGTCTGTCATCCCCTGTCACCATTAGTTGTCGTTCAGTCAATAATCCCATACCTTCCCAATATTTTATAAGGAACTCAAGGATGAGTTTTCATTTAGTCATGGGGGTATGATGAGTCATGATATCATACCCTCAATATCAGATCCCTAATATTGGATACACAATATCAAAGGTACCAAAGTGATAGCAGACATGTGATATCAAAGCCTGTCTCGTTGCCTATAAAAAAGAGACCGAGACACTTGGTTTGGTATTAGTTTTCTTAGTCCCTTAGTTGAACTCTTGCAGTTTTTCCTTTTTAGAGTTAGAATTATTTTTGAGTGCCCATAGTAGGAGTCATAAAGTGAACGGATCTTTATTCGAGCATTGTGTACCTGAGCACACCTTGTGATTGGAAATAAAAACAAACATTATGAAAAACCTTACAACATTTAGAATAACTTAATTATTGCATTTCATGTTATTTACTATTATTCAATTCTTTCAATAGTTAATCAATGTTATTTCCATTGAATTGTTAATTATCAATGAATTAGCACACTCAGCACGACCACTTTGAGCATACGTGGAACACTTGGTAACCCAGTAACAATTAGCATTTCGTAATCCTAGTAGTGTTACACTAGTTCAGGATGTGTTCAGCAAGTGGGAACAGATGCTAGTGTTAGCACTAGTTAGAGAACAGTTAATTAGTTAAATCAAATTAATTACTAAACTATTTCATTTCCCTATTTTAAGCACCAAGAACAAAAAACATAAAAAGCATAAAAATCATATACCTCAAGTTTACTTAACCATACAATTATGCCTCACAAGTAAGGTTGGGAAGACAACGATCGCATAACCCATCCTTGTTTTGTGTAGGCACATAAGCACTTAATCCTTGGAGTTCAACCAGATCGTGTGTGAATGCTCTTATTTGTATGGTTGGGCATAGGGGTACCTCGCTACTCATCAAATGGTATGCAAGGATTGATATGCCTCTTCACATTATCATATTCATTGGCCTGCATGGTTGTTGGAGTGTTAATTGGTGGCTCAGATAAGGTAATAGGAGGCATTGAGTTTGAAGAGGAAGGTGCATCATAGTGCTAGACTTATGCTGAGTTGGAGGGTGTAGTGGTTTAGAATCGTGTTGTCTCTTCCTACGGTCATGCCTAAAGAAAGGATGCTTTCGACGTTGTGGAGGACTTTCACTACTAGTGACAATAGCAGCACAAGTAACGTTTGTAGGTTGATGTTGTGGTGCAAGACCTTCCAGTACTACTAGTGGTGAGGTAGAAGGAGGTGAAGGATGAGAATATTGAGAGTAAGGAGAAGTGTAAGGAATATGAGGTGGTGATTCTGTAGGACAAGACATGGGTTGATAATACTCAGGAGAATAATAACAATGAGGTGAAGTAGAGGATGTTGATCCAATTAGAGAAACAAGGTGTTAAACATAATAAGCACTTGGTGTTGGGGCATACAAAGGTTAGGGCCAGTTTGGTGATGGTCTCCCCCACAACTAGAGGTTTTGCCACTGTGGTTGGACACGGTATTTCTATACAAATTTTGGATGTAGCATTCCTTCCCAATGTTCATGCAGATGTAACAAAATTGAGCATTGGCCTTTGGGGTGATCATATAGGAAAACATCACATTGATACTTATGATTTGCAATTGAGCCCCTAGTCTAATTTCCTTTAGCCCTTCTTTCTGATTGTCGAATGGTGTTTTGTCTTGTTCCTTGGTTTGGCATCCTTTGTTTGTTTTGGTTGTCAAAGTGATCATGCATGGTTTTACCTCTAATAATGTTTCCATATTCTCTACATTTTTCATGTATCCATTTCATCATTTTATTGATCTTTGCTTTGATTTCATCTAGTGATTTTAGTATTGGCAAAGATGAGGATGGTTCCACCTCCTTAGGATGAGTTAATTTCTCCTTTTCATCATCATGGACCCTTGTTACTTTTAGAGTTTGGTCCTATTGAGATCTTTCAACATTCTCCCATTTGGTTATTTCTCCTTCTTCTTTTACTACCCACTTAATAAGCTCTTGGAATTGATGGGTTTGTAGTTCATATAGTTGACTTGGGGCATACATCCCCAGGGTCTCCCTTGTTTCATTACGGAGCCCATCCATGATGTGATACATTAGCCTTTCCTCAGAGAACCCATGGCTTGGGTAGTTGTTTAATAGTGAGTAATATCTTTCTAGGGCCATGTCCAAGGGTTCATGTTGCCCTTGTTTACACTCTTAGATTTGTCTCCTCAAGGTTGATACTCTTGTATAGGTTTGATATCTTTCATTGAAGAGTTCTATCATTATCGACCAATGGTGAATTGATTTTGGCTTTAAAGACTTGTAACATATTTTTTCTTGGCCAATGAGTGTCATAGGAAATAGCTTAAGTCTTTGCCACCCATTATCAATGTTTTTCCACGCATAGGCATCATAGAAGGCTTGTAAATGGTGTTATGGATCTAAATCATAGCCTCCTGAGAACTTGGAAAAATTTTTTAAATCAAGCCTGGGTAGAAGGCTTTCCTTATGATGCCTGTAGGATATTTGAATAGCTTTTGTTATATGCATTAGGCTCTTAGTGGCTAGTATGGGTTCATCATCACTAAATAGGTTGTGAGTTTGTAAGTTGGGATGATGTTGTCTATGTTCATGTTGACGTTATTGATTTTTCTCGTGGGTTCAATTGTTGTTTCTATGCTGACCCCTTGAGAAATAGTCATCCATGTCATGACTTGATATTGAAAGAGAACTAGAAGACTTGTCATGACCTTTTTAAGTCTCCTAATCATCCCCTGATATACTCTTGCTAACCATTGAGAAGGTCTTAGGCCTTACGGGCCCCCTCGTTCTGGGAGATCCTTATTAGAGGTGTTTGAGTTGGATGACAAGAGTCCTTGTGTATCGTTGAGGTGTTCATGAAAATATTAAACTCTTGCATAATATTGTGTACTCCAAACTTCTTCTTCATAATAAATTTTTTTGGTTCTCCAATGAATTGCCTTACTAGATGTTGCGTTATCGTTATCCTATAGAAGAGACATTATCATGAATCATGTGTAACTTAATTGAATTTAATTGAATTTCTTTTGTTTCAAAGATATATTGTTAATGCGTTGTTACAGTGATCTTGTATGATATAACTAGTCTAGATTACTAGCACTATCCCTGACAATGGTGCCAATGATGAGTGGCGAGGTACCCCTACACTCAATCATATGAATACGAGCATGTACACATGATCTGGTCGAACTCTACGAATAGAGTAGTTGTGGCACCTAGATAGTTATATGTTGATCGTAGTTCATTGTCTTCCCACCTGAACTAGTATTTTCTTTGTCACATATGGTTTAGTCCAAAGTGAGGTGTATGATGTGATTTCTAACACTATGCTACTCCTAAAGACAATGAGAAATAATCTTGATTAAGTTAATAAGAAATATGAAGTAAAATCTAAGCTAGCCTAAGTGTGATGAGTATCTATCCCTAATCATCTATACACATCTTAGACTTCGTGTACTACTTCTGGTATTACCAAGCGCACCTTACTCAAGCACTACTAGATACACTACTAGGTTATCAAGTAGTTACACTTAAATGTTTGTGATTAAGATGTACTAATTCCACATTAATAACAAGAAGTGGAAATGATAATAAAGGAAATATTAACTAGAAAAACAACAATGAATAATTAATAGTTAAAACAAATAAAAGCTAAGTGAATGTTGTAATGATGGAGTAATTTTGATCTTTATTGCTGATCGTGTGCATGTCCAAGTACATCACACTCGAACAAAGGTTCCGTACAATTACAAGCATCACACTACGGGAATGCACTTGGGAAAGGGACTGGAAGCTAACTAAAAACTAAGTAAAAACTAACAAAAAGACTTGACCCAAAGACTTACCGAAAGACTCTTTTCTGTGTGCCTAAATGCTATATTTATAGGCTGACACAGAAATCACGATATCTTGTAGATGATATCGTATCCAGGCTACAATATCGCATACCCGGTATCATGTATGCAATATCGGGGCTTGGAAAACCATGATTCATCAAAATATAAACCATATTTAATTCTACTAGATTCATACAATTGTCCTAGAGAAACCAATTGAAGAATGTGCAAAGTTTTGATAGTTAATTAGTAAACTACTTTATTTAACTAATACAAGACTAAAAATTATGTATATAGTGAATTTCTCATCTTTGTTTAATTAGAAGTCTATTAGAAGTTATATGAAAATGGCTCTAGGAATTCTAAAGTACATTAAAGGCACTTAGGATAGGATTATGATCTAGTATATGATTGTTCTTCAAAAATCCTTTTGGAAGGTTATATAGATGTTGACTATGTAGGAGAAACCATAACTAGATGATTTACTACTAGATTTCTCATTAAGCACAAAGGAAATGTAAACTTTATGATGGTTTACAAAGAAGAAAGAAATTTCTTTGTCAAACACTGAGTTAAAGTATAGATATGTTATTCACTTAGTAATAAAACTAAAGTGACTAAATGTAACATCCTTCCTACCTAATGTAGGCAAAGAAGATATTATGTTGCTCTAATACATAGATCCTTGGTCATGATGATAATAAATGAATAAGAAACATTAACAAAGTATGAGAAATAAAATATCACATCATAAAAAAGAAAAAAAGCCAAGAATGTTGCATAGGAAGAAAAAAACAAGTCATTGTCATATAATAGAACATAAAGCTAATACATACAAATTGAGAGCATGTTAAACAAATGATAAGTACAACATGATATCCAAATTATTGATATAATACACACATAAATATACAAGATACAACTAAGAGTATAAATCCAAGATAGAGAAATATAACCATAAAAGATATATAACATGATAACACAATATAATGATAACATCTAACCTAAATATCTAATTATACTTGCATATATATAACATGATAATCTAATATAAAAAGAAACTCTAATAAAAATATATCTAGTATCATCGTAATGAAACACAACCATCAATATTCACATAGACATAAAGCTAGAGTTGCATATTCCCTAGCATGATATATCTCTAGTATTCCACTAGCATATGTGTATGTGTATATCCATGAGAAAGATAATCATACTAACTAAAATCCTATTACAAGAATACATAATAGTGTAACTAAAAAATATAAGATAATGTAAAATCTCTAATTACTAATGGTAGAAACTAAATCTATGCTACCATGGTTGATGAGTGGCGAGGTACCCCTACACTCAACCATACGAATATGAGTGTTACACGCGATCTGGTCGAACTCCACAGACTAAGTTTCTACACACCTTATGGAATACCTATGGTTAATCAATCATTGTCCTCCAAAGCTTACTTGTATTTTTCACAATTGTTAGAACCAGTAGTGGTTTGAAGGTTTACAGCTCTCGTGACATTATGTTGCTGCGGTTGAGTGGGAAGTTCCCCCTGCATCGTTGGAGCAGGTGGTAGTGGAACTATCAGCATAAGAGATGTAGATGGATTCGAAGGATGGTATGCATGTGGGGTGTCTCTCCTTGGAGAAGGAGTCTTAAAATACTCCCAAACTTGGAAGTGTCGTTGTGGGGTCATGTGACTGATAGAGTCACTTGGAGCAATCGACTACTGCACGTAATAGCCATAAGGATCTAGTTGCTGGTAAGGGTATTGGTGCCTAGGTGATGGCATCCCCCATGACTATGGGTATCGTCACTGCTGGTGTTGCTCGATAGGTTGTGGTAGAGTTCCATTTGGATAGTATGTTAACAGTTGGTGGAACTGTCTTGGGTTACCTTGGGAATAAGGTAACCTTTGGGGTGCCTGCCGTTTGTTAAGTCTTGGGTTAAGTGCATACATCCTAGACTCTTGTAGATGTGAGATTATTGGGCAACATCCCTTAGGATGGTCATATAGACAAATCTTACATCCACAATCATTATTTGTATCCAAATCCACAACCTCATCAGTGATAGTCATTTTTCCCTTACCCTTGTTACGTGCATGGTCTGATTCTCTCCTCTTTTTCTTATCATGGTCACTACTTCGCTTCTTAGACTCCTCTACGATTTTTAAAATGGTTTCAAATCTATTGTCTAAGGAGTTCCACATTTGATCTACCTTAGTTGACACTTCGATTGTTAAGTTTTGAAGCGGCAAGGTTTTTCTATTCACCAACTCCTCGAGTGGTGACTCATCCTCATCCTCACAAAATCTTACTCCCCTCTTTCAGAGGGAAGGATCACGGCTATACTCTTCCATGCTTTCTCTTTTCTGTAGCTCCCCTTCTTCCTTAGCTACTTGCTCCAACAATCTATGAACTTCATGGGACCTAAGTTTTGATAATCTCCCTTGGGCATATGTTCTAAGGGTTCTCCTAGTTTCATGTCTTAGACCATCTACAAGGTGGCAGAGTTGATCCCATTGTGCATAGCCATGGCCCGAGAAACAATGTAGCAATGCATAATATCGGCCCATGGTAGCATCCAAGGATTCATGATTACCCCGCTTCCATCCTTGGATATGCTTACACAAGTTAGACACTCGGGAGTATGTCTGATATTTATCGTTAAATAGTTCTAGCATCTTGCTCCACCTTCTAATGGATTCTAGCTCTAAATACCGGTACCAACTTTCTGCTTCTTTTATGAGTGTCCTAGGAAATAACTTTAACTTCTACCACTCGTTTTCAATATTCTGCAAGACACAAGCATCATGAAATTCCTGTAAATGATTTTGCGAATCAACATTGTATCCCCCTTCGAATCGTGATATATTATTCATGTCTAGTATCTTGATCTGACTATCTTTTTGGTGCCTTGTAGGTATTCTAACTACCTCCGTAATGTCTAACATGCTCTAAGTTGCTAGTAGGGGTTCTTCATTGTCATTTCTCTCATGACATCTATGATGCCTACGCTGTTCCCTACTTTTCCTTCTACCATGCCTTGATTCTCTCGAATGTCCTCGTCTTCTCTCTTGACTCTCTTGTCAAGGGTTCTCATCTTGCCTACACGTATCCTCACAGTTGTGCTCTTTGTGACTACATCCTGATGTGGAAGGAGAGGTTGAATGATGCGATGAAGGTGAAGAAGAAGGAGAACCATTGCCATGACAATGTTTCTTACCTTCTCTTCGATGGTTAAAGCCCCGATTATGATGATGACTTGAATGCCCATCCTTGTCATGTGTTTGTGTTCCCTCATTGAACACTTGGTGTTCATGGGGATCAGAACCAGAATTGTGAATCATGGAATGTAAGTTCTGATACCCCACCTCCTCACCATCGTTAGGAGGGGGAACATCATTTGATGCAGAACCTGTTATAACTGGTTTACCATCTCCAATTTTGCTTAGGACGTGTGGGACCCCTTTGCCCTTCAACAATGTATGGTAGCTCTCCTGCCGTGATTCCCTTAAACATTGCACCACTATGAGATGGTAATCCCTTGTGTCATAATCACATGCAATGTATTCAGCATATAGCTATGTCATGCCTATCTGTGCAAGAGCACGAAAGAGCATGTTGGGGACTACACGATCTGGGGGTAACACTATGTTACCTTGCAAATCTCGCTAATGCAGTTGTTCATCCTGATGGAGGATAAAAGTAAAATTGGATATATACTCATCGGGATGAGTATATACCACCCAATACTATTGAGGAACTGGCGGTTCTCGGTTATGCATGTTGTGTCGCCGATAGTCTCTTGTGTGATCCCTAGGTGGTGAAGTGCTTTTATGAGAAGAAGAAGACATTGTTATCTTGTCTGTGTGCTATTGACCATTGTTTAAATTTTTTTCTAATTAACCCTAAGGGTTCATTTAAGCTTCCCAATGATGTGGATGATTTCCTATGTTCTACTTAGCGCACAAAGAACTTAATCCCTAGTAATGGCGCTAATGATGAGTGGCGAGGTACCCCTACACTCAACCATACGAATACAAGCATTACACGTGCGATTTGGTCGAACTCCGCAGACTAAGTGCCTACACACCTTATGGAACACCTAAGGTTAATCAATTGTTGTCCTCCCAAGCTTACTTGTACTTGTCACAGTTGTATGGTTAAGTAAGCTTGAGGCATGTGATTTTTATATCTTTTATGTTCTTATCGCCTATACTAAGAGGGAAAAGGGTGATGAGATTTATTAACTAACTTTAAATAACTAAGCCTTAATTAACCTAGCATCAGTAGCTATTCCCACTTGCCATTTCACACCTTGAACTAATGCAACGCTACTAGGATTACCAAACATTATTCGTTACTGGGATTACCAACCGCAACACACGTGCTCGAAGCAGTTGTACTGAATGCACTTAACTATGAGAGTTGAGGGCTTGATCAAAGCTTGTCCCATAAGTGGAGAAGTCGTCCATAAATACTTCCACTCCGTTCCCTGTTTTCTGTTGAAATATGCTTAGAACTAAACATTGAAATGTGGTAGGAGCATTGCATAAGCTAAATGGCATTTTTTTTTATATGCAAAGGTTCCCTAGGGATTGGTGAACATTGTTTTGGCTTGATCTTCTGGTGCTATTCTTATTTGATTATATCCACTATACCCATCCAAAAAACTATAATAGCAATGCCCCGCTATAATGTGTAAGTCTTGGTCAATGAATCACAACGGGAAATGATCCTTGAATGTTTCCATGTTCAGTAGCCTAAAATCTATACACACCCTCCATTTGCCTCCCTTCTTAGGCACGATTACTAGAAGACTATTCTCTTAGGTGCTTGGATGTTTTCTTCTTAAGTTTTCTTACCATTTCGACATTACCCAATTATCGGGAAGCTGAGTAAATAAAAATAATAAGTCTTTGCATGGTGTGGTTCTCATGCAAGAAAAGAAAAAAGAAAAAAAATAAACAATAAGGATTCAAAGCACACCCCTTAGATGAAATAATCATTTGGGCTACAAGCACTAGTTATGGAACTAAAATAAACATGTTCCCTCTAACTAAGGCCCTTCTCACTTCCTACCTTCTCATCTTTTGTTTCGTCGGAATGGTAGTGGCTCTTTGGTGAAGGCATTCTTGTTACTTCAGGAGGATGGATTAGCTGAATGTATTAATGCGAAGTCACTGGATGTGGTTTGTTTAAGGCCAGAGTTGGAATGCGATTTACCAAGTCACATTAATCATTAAATACACAAGGGGCTGTACATCACCTTATTTTTGAGACTTCATTCCATTCTCTTCTTCCCATCATCCTTCCTCCATTGTTCACCTCATTGCCAGCTGTATCATTAGTGTATATTTTGGTTGATGCATTGTTTTCTTTTTGGTAAATTCTTGTGGTTAAGACTTTAACTCTTGTTCCAAATGACATTCCCAGAGCCTACAAACTCTTTGAATGTAGGTTTGTCAGGGCATTAAGGGCATGAGCCTACTTTGGGGAGGACCCACTGGCATTCCTATTTGGTGCACCAGTTAAATTCTTTCCCTTAACATTGTTGCAGTCAACTCTATTTTTTTCATTTCCATCTTGACATCCATTTCATTGACGTTATAGTTGTATCTTTTTCTCCATCTTCCTTGTTCTTTTTCTTTTCTTTTCCTCCATTCTCTCGCTACCGGAGGTTCACGCTTAGTCATGGAGGTCTTGGTCCAATTTTTTTGATTTTCTCCTAGCCCCTACACCTTGGGTAGTCATCATTAGTATATCTTCAGATCCGTATCAGCCATGTCACAACTTAGCCAATGGACCTTACATCGAAGCAAGGTATCAATTGCATTATGATTCATTTACCCTTACTAATATAAGAATATGTTGTGTGTGTAGATGGCAATCATGCAACAATGGATTGGATTTGGAGGGAACACTTGGAATGGATTGGTGCTAAAGCAATTATGCAAGGAACAAGATTGATGGCGCACTTATGGATGGACAACGAAAGGCACTATCTTGGTATTGGCAGCAATAGACTTCTTCTTTTCTATCTCTCTTCTCTCTTCTCTCTCAGCTACCCAATAAGGCCTGATGTCAAATGTATAAAGTGTTCACTCTTGTTGTCGTGAACACCAGTTTTTTCATGTTATGTAATGATGATCCATTCACCATTAGTTCCATTCAAGTTAATAATCCCATACCTTCCCAATATTTTGTAAGGAACTCGAGGATGAGTTTTTATTCAGTCATTGGGGGTATGATGGGATGCGATATCGCATGGGCCGCGATATCATGTACGCCATATCACAGCCCACTACCAATTCTATAAATAAGAGGTAGCTCTCCCTTGTCTCTCCATCTAGTTCTAGACCTTAGCCAAACTCTTGCCATTTTTCCATTCCAAAGTTAAAATAATTTTCATGTGCTCGTAGTAGGAGTTCCAAAGTGAACGGATCTTTATTCGAGCAATTCTGTACCTAAGCACATGATTGTGTATAACAATAAAGACAAACTTTTGCGTAAACCTTGCAGTGCATGGACTAAGCTAAATAGGACTTTAATTATTGTTAATTGTTTAAATTCTTTCTTAAGGACTTAATCTCTCTTAACCCTCAACTCTCATAATTAAGTGCATTTAGTATGACCGCTTCAACACGTGCGTTACGCTTGGTAATCTGAGTAACGAATAGCGTTTGGTAATCCTAGTAGCATTGCATTGGTTCAGGGTGTGAAACGGCAAGTGGGAATGGATACTGATGCTGGGTTAATTAAGGCTTAGTTAGTTAAAGTTAGTTAATTAGTCTCTTCACCCTTTTCCCTCTTAGCATAGGCCATAAGAACATAAAAGATATAAAAATCACATGCCTCAAGCTTACTTAACCATACAACCATGACAAATACAAGTAAGCTTGGGAGGACAACGATTGATTAACCTTATGTATTCCATAAGGCGTGTAGGCACTTAGTCTGTGGAGTTCGACTAGATCACGTGTGTAACGCTCGATCGGATCACGTGTGTAGCGCTTGTATTCGTATGGTTGAGTGTAGGGTACCTTGCCACTCATCAACGGTCCAACATAATAACGAGTGTCCAAGTACATAGAGGTCCATAGTTTATATATCCATGAATAATGATCAAAGTTGTAAACAATAATAAAAGCTAAAATGAATATTGAATTCCCTAAGTATAGGAAACCATAAATTATATCAAAGATGACATTTAAAAAATAATTAAAGATGTTTTGAAGAAACTATAAATAAATAAATATCTATCTCTTTATAGAGAAAAATGGTGTAAAAGAGCTCATGTAGATGATTCCATTTTGTTGGAACAAGGCTAGGATGATGATAGTTGCTTATCCAAAAATTTTGCTTAATCCCTAGGTAATTTTCATCCAACAATGAGAATAAAAAGTAACAATAAGTTTGGGGTGATTTTCTTAGTTTGTTTTATTGGACTCTCTTCTTAGAACCATAGCTAAAATGTTTATTGACATTGGTGTGGAATTTTAAATCTTTATTAAAAAATCTAAATTGCAAAAACATTGTTCAAGACCTAGTTTGTAGGAATTATCTAAACTAGCTCTCATCTTCTTGAACTTCAATTAAAACCTTAGCCAACACTTTATCCATGCTCATTATGAAATTAAAAAAAAAACTAAGTAATAGGTAGAAAAAAAATCCCAAGAAATACACATATTGAAGTTAAAGAAAACTAAAAAAATGAAAATGAAAATAAAATTAAAATTAAAACAGAAATTGAATTTTAAAAATAAAAAATAACAAAAATAATAAACAAAATGAAAATAAAAAGATGAAAAATAATAAAAGTAAAAAAGCAAATCAAAGAAAACAAAGTCAAAACAACGAAGGCATAACGAAATAAAAACAACATAAATGGAATTTTAAAACTAAGAAATAATGAAAATCCAAAAAGAAATCAAAGCCAATCAAAAACAAAACCACAAAAATGGAATTATAAATACCAAAAAGGAATGGTGGTAGATCCTTTTGAAAATCAAAGGAGATGGTTTAGAGTGCACTGTGCTAATTCATAACACAACGTTCTCACGTGAGAGATGATTTGTAAAACATGTCTTATGCATCTATGTATCCATGAACCATGGATAATTTATAACACAATTTATAACACAATGTTGCTATGTGAAAGAAGGTTTAGATGGTTTCTAAAACATATATCATGCATCCATGTATCCTTCCATGGTTTGAGATGTTCTTTTGTGTGGTCCCAATGTGCTATTACCCATAGACATGAATCTCCATACCTCAGAGAGCAGCTCAACAACTGCTCAACATCCAATTCCATGGCCAAACCAAATAAGCTCTTCATTTGTCAATTCCTTCTCGTCGTTGCATGCTTTAATGCATCAGTCCTACTTGCAAAGAAATTATTTATTAAATCAGAGATGCCATGCCAAGGTGCCTTCCTACATGGCTTAAAGGGCAGCAATTCCAATGTCTGGTGTACCTTACACATGAGGAATGCGTTTTCAGGTGTCACGTGAATTTGCTACCGATAGCACGATTTTGAAATAACAACCATAATTTTAAATCGAAGCTCCCTTGAAAAGTTTTATCGGTAAAGTAAATCGAGAATCTTTTTGACGAAGCCTCTACCAACTACGCCGCCACGTTTGAGCGGAACGTCGCCCCCAGTTTCAAAGAATACCGCGTATATTGTAGGTACATGGGCTTCTTGTATTTTGCAACGCATTCCTGGTTTGGTGAAACTGAAACGCGGTCACCCACTTTTTTAAGGCGTTAACCATCATGCTTATTCCTGAATGAGAAATTAGTTTGGGAAACCATTTTAATGGTTAATTTTATGATTTAAATTAGACTCCATAATGCTATTTTTACATTTAATGTTAATTAATGCAAATCAAAGTCACATGAAACTAGTTATTTGGGACTGTAAACACACAGTTTGAAATCCTGACCTTTAGTTATAATGCTTTGGTGTATACCATATAATCTCATGTTAACAAAAAAGAAAAAAATGGTTTAGAAAAAAAACAAAAGAGCAATAAGGTAATTTGGGAAAAAAGGAAAGGTAAAAGGTTTAGTTTCACAATTTTATAATGAAGTGTTAGTTTAGTGGTAAAGATGTTGATCCGGTAACCCTAAATCATAAGTTTAAGTTTAATCTGAAACTGGAACTGGCCCTATATATCTAAAGGATCTGAGTAGACATAAACAAAAAGAATAAATTATTCATAATAAATAAAATGGAAATAAAAAACTGTAGACGGGAAAAAGATAGTTAAAATAAAACAATAAAACTCAAGTCTTCAATCATCTTGTAATTCTAAGGCATAGATGAAAATAAAATGGAAATAAAAAACTGTAGACGGGAAAAAGATAGTTAAAATAAAACAATAAAACTCAAGTCTTCAATCATCTTGTAATTCTAAGGCATAGATGAAAACCCACAATATAAATTAAAAAGAATAGTTCAGATAAAGGAAAATCCATGTTTTGAAAATAAAATTAAGTGCAGATACGTAAAAACCTATACTTAAAATAAAATAATTAAAATTAAATGCAGAGAAGGCAGAAAACACAAAACAACTACATTCCGTTGTCTATCAAGTCGTGAAGTATCAAACTTATAAGACCTTTCCATTTTTGAACATTAATAAACTAGAAATTTTACGGAGGCCGTGGATAAACAGAACCAATTATAAGACCTTTCCATTTTTGAACATTAATAAACTAGAAATTTTACGGAGGCCGTGGATAAACAGAACCAATTATTTATTGTTCAACAAAATAGCAAACACAATTAATCAGTAACATACGGATCAAATTCTTTTTAAACTTGATTACACTTTAATCAATCGTGTCCGCATGACTTCTTCTGGTGGTTGGACCATTGAAGATACCATCCACGGCACAGCACGTATAAGCATTTCAGATAGTCCACAATGTTTGAGTGTTATGTAAAGGTGTATCCTTTTTCCCCTGAGACGGTATCATAAATTGACTACACAAACACGTTGCAACCCAAAAATGATAGAATTAGATGCTTTATTCTGACATATAATCCTGCAATTACGCCCACGCAATGCTTTAGCTGGTGGCGATCTTGGCAAAATCATGGAGCACATGCTTCCCATTCAGCTTGCCAGACATACAGTGCTGCACATACTCCTTATGGAGAAACTTCCTGTAACGAGGAGCACCCTCCTGCATCACCAGTTCATGGGCAGGCTCCACGGCTGCGTCCATGGCGCTGCTGTAGAACACGGCCACCGAATGACGGCCACAATCCTTGTTAGGGACAGCACGGTGCTCAACGCTCATATAACGTCCATTACTCATAACTTCAAGCAGGTCACCCACATTCACAACCAGAGCCCTCTTCACAGGCTGCACAGCCACCCACCGCCCGCAGTGCCGCACATGCAACCCTACGCAGTTGCTGTCCTGTAGCAGCAGCGTGAGGCAGCTGCCGTCGGCATGTGGCGACAGCCCCAGCACTAGCTCTGGCCGTGGGCACTGAGGATACATGTTAATCCTCATCCCCATAAATATATATCAATATTCTGATGCTGATCAGCATTAGCCCTACCATCACAGCCAGAGCTGAGCATTTGGCTGTGGAAGTAGTTGGTGTGGAGGCCTAAATTAAGGGCCAGGGCTGAAAGGAGAAATCTGGCCAAGCCACGTATGTGGTGGGAATAGCATTTTACCGTATCTTCAAAGTGGGGAACGCTGCTGCTGGGCCATACTGACATGTCAACGTTGGAGTCTGGCGCCAGGCTGACTGTGAGCAAGTCGCCCCAGTCTAGCTTCTGGTTTTCATCCACCACAAACATCTGCCCGTAACCCCCGCAAAATGGTTTCCTGGCCGTGGTTTGTATCTGTAAGAGCAGAAATAAAGCAAGCTAATAATCCATGATGGTGATTTGAATCACGTTTTGGATTCAATTTCCCTAGTTACAGGTAAATTTCTTAAAACCGATTTTTGAGGTTGGTGTGGGCTTACATTCGATGTATTTAATGTCTACAAGAAAATTTAACACAAGTCACGGCTTGACAGGTTTAACTTACAGGTGGGTAACTTGGTTATGATTTATAAACGAAGTTTGTAAAAAGAATTTCTATCATCTTAATAAATCCAGGCCAGAGGGTTCAAGAGAATGAAATTAAGTACACCCCATTTCAGTTTATCTAAGAAAACAGTTTGATAATTGTTTGAGACTTTGAGTACCTTTCCTTCTCCTCCAGGGGGAGCTCGAAGAAAGCCTTGGAAACTTGTAATATAGAGTCCATGAGCTCAGCTGGAATGCCATGATTGACGATTTGGAAGAATCCCCACTCTTGACAGGCCTTGGCTAACCTCTGCAATTCCTGCTGCTTGGTCTGCTCATTTCTCATGGCTGCCATATCTATCACTGGAATCTCTCCTTCAACATCAATCTTTTCCAACCGAGGTCTCTCCTGGACTTCTCTGACGTATTTCTCTGGCACATGTTCTGGCTGAGAACTTGATACCTCCTTCACACTCTCTAATGTGCATATGAAGTTGTGTTGCAACTTCTCTTCGTTCTCTTCGTTTTCGGCAGCAGAAGCAGAAGAATCATTTGCAATCGTAGATGCCATGATAGTAAAGAGAATCTTATGATCTCTATTGTGAAAGAGTCACCGAGCTGTGTTTACCCTGATGGCAAATGGGTTCCCTTTTATGTGCTCGAGATTGGAGATTCCAAATAAATTTTGACAAACTGTTCATGTTGGATTCGGGAGCTCCTACACAAATGCATCAAATTCGCAATGGGCAAGTATTTCATAATTTCCAATGAAATTTTGTCTACACGTATACATTAAAATGGTCGCCTCCATGTCTGCATTGTGCATTAAAATCTTACCTATTTTACCCTGTTCTGAGTCTTACCAGAAACTTCATTTCATTGTTACGTGGCCAGCAGGCAATCAAGATTCATGGCATTGGCATGACACAGATCACAGAACAGAAACGAGTGTGAATGAATAAACAAACACACGGAAATCACGATAGGCTATGGGTCTAAATATTTTCCGCTGTTACCATGCTGCACTCCCTTACTTTCCAAGGCTATCCTGTTTGATGTTTAATAGCGTAAAGCCGTCATTACTTTACCCCATTCCATTATTAAAATAAACGACGTTGTTGAAAGGGAAAACTCCAAGACCAGTTCACAACTCCAAGACCAGTTTTATAAAGGCGACGTATCCATTTCTCGGTCCACATTCTCCTTGATTTTTATATGGTGGTTGTCTTTTAACATCAGCTA
>MNCI01021865.1:0-13279 GCA_015680685.1 Gnetum montanum
AAACTTAGTTGCATTCTTTCCTTGTGATTGTTGTTCATCATTGTTTCCCTACGAGATTGATGTGCTTCTTGCAGGAAGGCATCTTGCTTGAGCTTGTTATGATCCTATGGGATGAAGTGTTGGTGTAGAGCCACAACACTTTGGAGTGAAGCTTAAGTTGTAAAGGTTGTGGGATCCTTCAAACCACATTTTGAGCTTATTGGGACCTTTTGATGTTGAGAGATCTCATAGTGATGAAATTTTTTATAGTGGAGCTCAAATCTTGTAAAGCTTATGGTGCCCTATAAATCACATTTTTTAAGAAACAAAGTCCAGAGTTGTGCAATTGATCTACCCTCCAAGTGTGAACTACCCAGGTTGGGGAATGATGTAAATTTATGTGTGCTTTGTATTTAAGAATTTTTAATTTTGAGAACTTATTCATCCCCCTACCTTCTAATTTCAACGATCCTCAGGTGGTATTAGATCTTGGTACTTTTACACTCTATATTAGTCTTTACAAGTGAACATGGAAGGGGCAATTAACATCAAAAAAATTTGGACAAAGAGACTGATGTACTTCATCAATTTATGCTTAATTCCTATATTACATTTGCTATAAAGTTAATTCTCTCATTTCATTCCTTATGTTTAGAAATAAAAGAAACTATGCTTGTAAAGTTGATAAAAACTCATAACAATATGAATGATGTTTTCTTTGATGAAAGGTATGAAATATTTTGCCATGAAGTTATTTCTTTTCAAAATTTGTGCATTGAGATAAAATGTTCTTTACATGCCAAGGAAATTAGAATTAAAGTTCTTAATGATGAATGTTTTTATCTCAAGAAAAAGAACTTAGACCTTAAGGCTAAGATTCAAAAACTAACCAATGTGTTGGAGCAGATGAGTAAAAGATTCAATCAATAAAAACCAAATCAATTCGAAGGTAAGGAAAGAGGTAAAAATTTTTCAAGTTGTAATTTTGATTCATCTTCAATAGAATGTTTGGTATGTGTTGGAAAAGGTCATGTGGTCTTCGACTATCCTAGTAATGGTAGGTTATAGTAAAAGGACAAAAATGATGAGGAGATGAGAAAGAGCAACTTCTACTCGAGTTGGGATGAAGGAGAGAAAAGTGAAGAAGAGGTGGAAAATAATGTAAAGGATTCACAACTCATTTGTATGACCCTCACAAATGATGACACTAACACCTTAGATGATGAACTTAATGAGAATGAGAGGTTTGATTTATTGTGTAATGAACTTGTTGAGCAATGAGGTACCTCTATGTCCAACCATCTGAATCACTAAGGCATTACGCGTGATCCAGTTAAATTCCATGGACCTATGGTTCTCTAATACACTAGTTCTTCTAGGAAGTAAAATAGATGTTTAGAATGTTTTTTGTCTTTCCAACTATACTTTTGAGTCTCAAGGGTATGGTTTAAGTGCAATTGAGGTACATGATTTTTATTATGTTATATTTTATAAGTTTGATCACCTACAACAAGAATGAAAAGTGGAGTAATTTAGGATCTAATTCATTTACTATCTATCTAGCCTAACACAAGTAACTACTCCACTTTCTTGGACACATCTTGAACACATATAGCACTGTTGAGCTACCAAATGTGAAGCATTTCTGGCTTACCAAGTACTATATGTATGCTTGAAGTGGTCATGCTTGTGTTCATTAATAGCTGGAAATAAATTTCTTAATTAAAATGCACTAAAGTAAAAGCATGAAAGTAAAGTGCATTAAAGAAAATATCAATCTAGTCTTAGTGCTTCAAGGATTGTCAAAAGAGTTCATTTTATTCTCATCATACTATTGCGCTCAGGTACATCAATTTTTGAACAAAGAATCGTACATACTTAGACTTCTTCTACAGGTACTCAGAAAATATTCTAACTCTAAGGAAAACAAACTACAAGAGCTTCACTACTCTGACTAAAAACTAACATGAAAACTAACTCAAAATAAAAGCCCAAGTGCTATATTTATAGGCTAACGTATATACCTTAATGTCAGATACTCGACATTGCATCCAGACCCCGATGTCACGTATCCAATGTCATAGCCTCAACATCACGTACTTGACATTATGACAATTAGAAAACAATAATTCATCATACCACCACAACTAAATGAAAACTTTTCCTCAAGTGTAGAAGGGGAGGAACAAGTTCTATACAAAAATATTAGGTAGGTATGGGATTATTGATTGACATAGAAACTGACTCAAATAGAACAATAGACTCTGAGTGCCCAAGTGTATGGAGCTACAAAATTTTAGAAAATTGGGTGTTCATGATAAAAGAAGTGAATACCCTATGTAACATTGACATCCAACACCTCTTGACAGCACAAAAATGAGAGAGAGAAGATCCAATGATCACAAATGATCCTTATTGTGTAGCACTGCTACATCCTCCTTGGTTAAGATAGTCCCTCTTCCAACCCATGCTTCCCATTGCAATCACAACAATAGTATGAATTAGTATGTAATGTGTAACACATAGTTGTTAATTACCTTGTCTCATCGATGGTTACACTTGACTAGGTTGTGATTATGGTAGATTGGTTCCTTTGGTAGTGTTATTAGAAAGGCTAACAAATAGGGAAAAATAGATAAATGGTCCATAAAATTTGAAAAAGTTCAACACAAGGAAAATATTTGAAGAGGGTGTAGGAAATCACAATAATAAAAAGAAAAATTCACTGAAAATTTTTGTAAAGGGATGCACAATTGGATGTAATTGATGGGGTAAACAAAAAGAATTTGATTATGAGAGTGTTTAAGGGTAAAGAACTTAACTAACCCAACCAAAAGATATGCAAGTGGGTCTTCCCAAAAATAGGCACAAGTATTTTATTATGCCATTGCATAACCTCAAACCAAAGAGATTGTGGGCTCTGTGGATGATTAATGGTTATAGAAGGTTAAGTACAAAAACTCAAAAGAAACTAACTAAGAATTCTGACACATCAAACCAAGACATCAAACAAAAACATGAAACTAGTAGTGAAGTGAGACATGGAAAGCATAGATGCATGGGAGAGAGTGGAATGGAGTTCCTAATTATGGTCACATGAAGTCCCTTGTGGATTTTGTGGCTAAATGACTTGATAGGATCCATCCTTATTCTAGACCAAAACCAACTACATTTAATGATTTTGCATTGTCATTCTAAGACCAATCCATCCCTTGATACACAAGAGTGCTCCCATAGAACAACCACTATTCCTTATTAGAGAATAAGTAGGAAGTGAGGAAGGGCCTTAGTTAGAGGAGACTAATCCCATAACTAGTTCATGTAGCCCATTTATTCTATCTAAGGGATGTGCTTTGAATTCCCATTATTTTTTTATTTTTCTTTTTTTTGAAAAGAAAACCACACCATGCAAAGAAACATGCATTTATTTTGTCTAAGGGATGTTCTTTGAATCCTCATCATTTTTTTTCCTAATGAGAACCACACCATGAAAGGACTTATTCAACTTCCTTTTCTTGATTGACATAGAATAGTAAGAAGTTCATGAAAACACACATGAACCCAAGCAAATAGAAAAGCACAAAGAATACCACATCCTCTTGAAGCCATACCTTGTTCAAACCTTTGAATCCTTCCCAATTCTTGAAACTACCAAAGTCATAAATTTATTAAAGTTTTATTAATAAAAAAGGGACTGCACATTTCCAAAACAAGGAAAACTATAGAGTTTGTGGATGTGTGCATGTTGTGGACTTACTACCTATTGCATGAAAAAGAAACCATGTTCTAATTATCTATAAAAAAAATTTCAAAGCTAGAAACCAAATACCAATAGTCAAGTAACAAAAGTAATACATACCATGATCAAGTAATGCATTACCAATGTACCTAAAACTTATTAACAAAATGTTAGAAAATCATACCAAATGAAATAAAATAAAAGAAAAGAAAATATAAAAGAAAGTGTAAAATATTTAAGAAATAGTAAATGTACTAACAATTGTGTAAAATAAGACTGAAAAAATATTAATAACATGGAAACCAAAAGATGTAAAATAAAGAATGTGTAAAATAAAAAGTTGTAAAAGAAATGTGTAAAACAAAAAAGTTGAAAAATTGAAGAGCTGCTTATATGGTTAGCATGGTTGGCCATCTCCTCCACTACTAAGTTGAAAAGAGGAGATCCAAACTATTGAGTGTGGTTGTCCATCCAATGAGGCTTTTGTTGTATTAGCTGGCTTATGCTTAGGGAAAGGTTTAACTTATTAGATGCTGACCAACTATTTTTTGTTTGGGCCCTTTGGCTTGTAGATCATCATGACCCTAGAAGAAAAAGCCTCATAAAGGATGTAAGGTCCTTTCCACAACATTTGAAACTTAGTTTGTTGAGCTATGTGTGTGGGGTTCTAGTAGAGAACCTTATTGCCCAGTTGAAATTTAACTTTTTTGATTTTTACATCATGATGCTTTTTGTTATAGGCCTTGTCCAACTTGTTAAATGATAGGGCTACCAATCAGTTTTCATCTAGTAGGTTAAGATCCATCAATCTCACTTTTTGGGCTAGACTTATGTCAAGGTCAAGGTCACAAGCTATTGAAAGTGTACAGAGCTCATATTGAATAGGAAGTATTGGTAATTCTCCATACACAAGCTTATAGGAAGAATAGAGCTTTGTGCTCTAGTCTTTCCTATACTTACTAATAGTTCTTTTTATTATCCTTTTGATTTCCCTTTTGGTAACCTTAGCTTGACCATTAGCTTGGGGATGGTAAGGTGTTGTGAGTTTATGTTCAACCTCCAAGTGTTGCATAAGCTTTTGAAAAGTAGTGCCTATAAAGTGAGTTCCATTATCACAAATTAATGCATGTGGCACACCAAACCTATTTACAACATTTTTTTGTACAAACAAAGTTATAGTAGAAGATGTACAATCAATGATAGTTGCTACTTTTTCTCATATCATACAATAGTCAACAAGAACTATGATGTATGCCTTTCCATTTGACATTGGCATGATGGGACCCATGTAAGCAATTCCCTAGATGTTTATGGTTCCAATGGTTAAATACATTTTTGATGTCCCTTCATTCAAGTAGTCATTCCACCATCTCATTGGCATCATTCACAAGAGTTGATATAATGATGAGCATCCCTAAAAATTTTTGGCCAACAGTACCCTCCCATTAGGATTTTAATGGCTATGCATCTCCTAGAATAGTGTCCTCCACAAGGACCTTCATGAGCATCTTGGAGAATGTGTAATTGATCAAAATTAGGGACACACCAATGAACTAGGCCATCATCACACATCTTATAGAGGTGTTTTTTGATCTCCATGAAGTTTTTTACCTAGTAAAGAAATTGCTGTTTGTTTTGGTGGTCCTATCCTTGTGGCATCTCTTGAGTGAGAAGATAGGTGAGAATGTCATCATACCATTTTGGCTCATTGGGCATTTTTTCAATTATAGCCCTAGCAAAGAGTAGTTCATTAGGAAACATATTAGATAATAGATCTTCTTCCTCTTTGTCATCCCATCACAACCAAGACAAGTGATTGACAATCACATTTTTAATGCTGTTTCGATCTACCATCGTAAGATCAAATTCCTGCAAGATCACTAGCCATCGTATGACATGGGGACTCATCATTGGCTTGTTCATTAGAAAGAAGATGACATTGTGGTTTGTGTGCACAAACACCTTGTGTCCAATCACATAATGTTTAAACTTTTCTAGAAAAAACACCATTGCCATCTACTCTTTCTCTATGGTGGTGTAGTTCAATTGTACACCCACAATGCTTTAGCTAGCATAGTGGATGTAATATGGACATTTTTTGTCATCTAACTACGTTAGCACAACTCCCAAGGCATAATTCGATGCATCTTTCATAATATGAAATGGCTTGGACTAGTCAAGTACTTATAGAATTGGAGTTTCTACAAGTTTCTCTTTTAGCTATTGGAATGCTTTTTCACATTCTACAATCTAGAAAAAGGGAGCATCTTTCTTTGTTAAATCCACCAATGGTTTTACAATCTTAGAGAAATTCTTTATGAATCATCGGTGGTAGCCAGTATGTACAAGGAATGATTGAACATCTTTAACTATTTCTAGTTGATGGGTTATTCCTTGATGATCCTTATTTTGTCAGGGTCTACCTCAATTCTTGCTTGCAATATTCTATGCCCCAATACAATGCCTTCCTCAACCATTAGGTGGATTTTTTTCCAATTGAGTTGCAAGTTGGTTTTAACGCATCATTTTAGAACTTTCTTAAGGTGGTCTAGGGCTTGCTCAAATGTACCTCCATAAGTGGTGAATTCATCCATGAATACTTACATGATACTACTGATTTGTTATTGAAAAATGCTCAGGACTAGGTGCTAGAATGTGGTAGGAGCATTACATAGACCAAATGACATTTTTTGGTATGTGAAGGTCCCCCTAGGAACTTGTGAATGTTATCTTTTCTTGGTCTTTTGATGCAATTTGAATTTGATTATAGCCACTATAACCATCTAAGAAACTATAGTAGCAATGCCCAGATATTGTGTTGAGCACCTAGTCAAAAAATGATAATGGAAAATGATCCTTGAATGTTGTCATATTCAACAACTAGAAATCGATACAAACCCACCACTTACCATCTTTATTTGGCTCAATTATGAGTGGAATAATCCACTCACTATCTGTAATGGGAGAAATGAACTTTTCCTTGAGGATTTGTTTGATTTCCTCAACAATTTGCTTCAGTTTGGGGTTCAATTACCTCTATTGCTATCTTTTTGGCTTCATGGTTGAATCAGTGTTGATGCAATGTTAGTATATCCTAGGATCAATCCTTGTGAGTTTAAGATATGACCAAGAAAAAGCTACTAACTATTTTTTAGATACCTTTAACAACATATTTTTCTACTTTGGAGCAAGATTTGCATTAATTATAATTGGCTTTCCATTTTTCAAAAACACATATTCCATTCTGGCCTATAACATTTTCAATTCAAGAGGCTCTTATATGAAAGTTTCAAGAATTTTCAACTCTTCCTAGTGAGTATCATCATTTGTATCATTAGAGAGTTGGTGATGAAATTGGTCAAGTTCATCCATGCTTATGACATACGCACATGCTAGGCTCTCAAATGGTTCCATGCAAAGTGTGATGCTTTCAGAATCAGCGGTCAACCACTAGTTTCCCTCCTATTTTGTGGCTACTACATAGAGATACCTTTGGATTTCTACTTCTAGTGCATACTACTTGCATACAAAGATAGATGCTTGCTTTATGGCCTAGATTTTTTTCACACAATTGCATCCTATATCGTTGTACGTGATGCATGGAACTCTATTCTTCTTAATCTTCCAAATGCATTTTCTTTGAATATTTTTAAGGAAAGATCTTTAATGCCCATTCTTGAATCAATGGTTCTTAGCCATGTCCTTCCCATGATGATTGGGAAATCCCCTTTGTAGTCCTCCACTTTGATTATTAGAAAATTAGTAGGATAAGACCATCCATAGACAATGGTCACAATGTCTTCTACTAGTCCCAATGGAATAATGATGAACTAGTCTACTGATTCTAATATGATGTTTCTCTTCTTGAGAGGAGGCACATTCTATGTAGTGTACATCTCATGAAAAATTAAATTAACACCAGAACCTGAATTAAGAAGAGCCTTGCATGGTTCATTTCTAGCAATCTACAAAAAAATCAAACTTTCAAGATCGACTAATTTCCTAGGAAGGTTTCTAACATGGATCTAATTAGATATAGCATGAGTGGACATTATAGTATGGATCCTTAGCAAACGTTGGTTTGAAGGGGACTTGAAGATATTGGGTACAGAGGAAGATGTAGGAGTAGGACTATCAACCATAGATGTATGTGAGAGCTTAGGTGAATTGTGGGATTAAAAGACAAGTCTTTTGTTTGATCAAGTATTCAACCCATTTGATTGATGAACCAGTTGTAGACTAATAGCCTAGTAGCATTATGTTGTTGTTGTTGAGTTGGTAATTCACCCTACATAGATGGAGCAGGTAGTAGCTATGCAACTAGAGAAGGAGCATGTGCAACAATAGGAGGAGGATAAGGGTAAAATTTAGTGACCCTTCTATCATGTGGAGAATGTGTTTGATAATAATTAGAAGGGTGGTGATGAGGTAGGAAAGTAGAGACATGACTAGAGGAGTCATGTGGAGAAAAGGTTTATTGAACATAGTAACCATATGGATCAGGGTACTGGAAAGGGTATTGCTACCTTGGTGGTGCAAGAACTCATGATTATGGTTGCTGCCACTATTGATACTACTCATATGATTGTGATGGAGCTCCACTTGGATAATATTGCCATTGTTAGTAGAACTACATGAAATTACCTTGATGATAAGGTAATCTTCTAAATGTTTCCCTTTGTGTAAGTCATGGATTTAAGGCATACACCCCAAACTCCTGTAAATATGACATAATGGGCCAACATCCCTTAGGATGTTTATACTAGTAGATGTCACACCCATGATCATCATTTGACTCAATTTCCACAACCTATTGTATCACAACAATCTTGCCCTTACCTTTGTGATAGGCACGTTCAACTTCCTTGTGCCTCCTACACTCACAATTACTACCTTGTCCTTTGGACTCTTTAGAAATTTTTAGGATAGCTTGAAATCTGCTATCCATGGAGTTCCATAACTAATCAACCTTGGTCGTAAGTTGAGACTAAAATTTTTGCAGTGGTAAGGTTTTCTTATTCATTCCCTCATCAAGTATGGACTCATCCTTGCTATCACAGAATTGAACCTCTCTCTTGAAAATGGAAGGTTCATAGTTATATTCTTCTACACTTTTTCTTTTCTTTTTTCTTATTTTGCCTTCCTCTTTTGCTACCTACTTGATTAATTGTTGTATTTGATGGGCACTTAGTTTTGATAGTTACCCTTGGGCATAAACACCAAGGGTTATACTTGTTTCTGATTGAAGCTTGTCTACTATGTGGTGAAGTTGATCCAGTTGAGAATAGCCATGGTTGAGACATTTGTGCATCAAACAATAATATTAGTCGATGGTGGCATCCAAGGATTCATGTGTTCTTTGTTTCCATCCTTGAATTTTCCTCCTCAAGTTTGACACTCTAGAGTACATTTAATATTTATCATTGAACAACTCTAGCATGGTACTCCATCGTCTAATAGATTCCTGCTCTAAGGACTAGTACCAGTTCTCTATTTCTTTGATGAGTGTCCTGAGGAACAACTTAACTTTCTACCACTCATTCTCTATGTTCTTCAAGGTACATGCATCTTAAAAATATTGAACATGATTCTACGGATCAACATTATATCCTCCTTCAAATTGAGGAATATTGTTCATGTTTAACATTTTGATCTAACTATCCTTCATGTGCCTTGTTGGAATTTGTACTACCTCTATGATATTAAGCATACTTCAAGTAGTGAGTAGAGGCTCATCAAGGGCTTGATCATGGTGCCTACGATGCCATCAACTACCCCTTCATTCATGCAATGTGCCTCTCTTGAATGTCTATGCCCTTGGTCTTTCATTTCCTAATGATCCCCTCAATCATTTTGATCTCATTGGTTATTTTGTTCATTTCGGTCACCTCCATCATGGTCTCATCTTCTACAGTCATGGTCAAATCCAAAAGAAGAAGAATAAGAAGAAGAAGAAAAATAAAAAGAGGAAGATGAAGGAGAACAAGCACCATCATGGTGCCTACTACTACCTCTTTAGTGATCATGACCATGAGCATGATCTTACTTTTTTTCTACATCTCTACCTTGAATTTCCCGTTCAAATCCTTTTTTATCATTTGGTCCATTGTTACCAGAACTAGGATTGTAAATTGTGGATTGCAAGTTCTAGTTTTGAGCTCCTTCATCAAAGTCAAAGAGAGGAATATCATTGAATGAAAAACCCCCAAAGAAAGGTTCTCCACCAACTTGTTGGCATAATAGGAATGGAGAATCATTAAATATTTTCCCCTTCAAAGATTCATAGCATTTTTCTAGTTTTCGATCTTGTAGACATTGTGCTTGAGTGGGATGATAATCCCTAGCATCAGTATCTTACACAACATACTCAGCATGATGTTTTAGAAGACCATATCATATAAGAATTTAGTGTAGCATTATAGGAACAGATCAATCAAGCAACAACACAATGTTTATTTTCATGTCGTGCCACCGTAGTTATTCATCTTGGTGTAGGATGAAGGTGAAGTTTGGTACATAGTCATCAAGATGAGTATATATAGTTTGATATTGTTAAGGCACTGGCTGATAAGCTTTCTTAGACTTGGGCAGAGAATCGCTCTTGTGAAAAGAAGACATTTTTAGTTAGAAAAATAAAAATTATAGTGTGCTTCTAAATATTGTTGTAGTAATCTTAAGATGTGATGTGACTCTAACATTCATTCCAACAATTTAAATACTTTTTACTAGGTCCTAGATAGCGCATGAAATAATCAAAAGTTTTCAACCAATGGTGCCAATGATGAGTGGCAAGGTACCCCTACACCCAAAAATACTAGTTACTAAGGCGTTATGCATCATCTAGTCAAATTTTATGGACCTATAATTCTCTAGTACACTAGTTTTTCTAGGAATTAAAATGGGCATTCTATTTATTTGTTGTCTTCCCAACTACACTTGTGAGGCTTAAGGATATGGTTTAAGTCTAATTGAGATACGTGATTTTTCTTATGTTATATTTTATAAGTTTGATTGCTTGCAACAAGAATGAAAAGTGAAGTAATTTAGGATCTAATTCATTTACTGTCTATCTAAACTAACACAAGTAACCACCCCACTTTCTTGGTAACATCTTGAACACATATAGCACTGTTGAGCTACCAAACATTAAGCATTTCTTGGTTACCAAGTACTATATGTATGCTCAAAGTGGTCATGCTTGTGTTCATGAACTACTAGAAATAAATTGCTTAATGAAAATGAATTAAAGTAAAATGCATGAAAGTAAAGTGTATTAAAGAAAATATCAATCTATTCTCAGTGCTGCAAGGATTATCAAAAGAGTTTATTTTATTCTCATTACACTAATGCACTTAGGTACATTAGTGCTTGAACAAAGAACCATACACACTTAGACTCCATCTATGGGCACTTAGAAAATATTCTAACTTTGAGGAAAATAAACTACGAGAGCTTTACTACTCTAATAAAAAACTAACATGAAAACTAACCCAAAACGGGAGCCTAGGTTCTATATTTATAGGCTAGCATATATACCCTGACATCAGATACTTGACATTGCATCCACGTGACGTTGGGGCTACGACGTTTGGTACACGACATTGTGGTGACTGGAAAATAGTGATTCATTAGAACTTTTAAATTCTTACAATATTTGTACAAATTTGAACAAGTAAGTAAAAAAAAAGGATCAAGAAATTTCATTATTGAATACAAGAATTTCTAATCTTACAAAGGAAATCGCATACCTAATGGATGAGAATAAAAAACTAACCTTGTCTTATGGGTATGCTAAGTAAGAATTTGTAGATGTCAAACTTATGAATGAAAGGCTAGTTAAGAAAAAATAATCCCTTCATATGGTATTAGGATAAGGAAGAAGTACACATGATAAGAGTGAGCTGGGATGTTGTACATAAGATGAATCACCTACACCAATTCCATCTCAACTAAGAGCAACTCCAAGGTATGATCACCGTAACTACTATAGGAAGGTAAGATGTTATTTTTGTCATAAATTTGGGCATAAATAATGATAGTGTAATTTAAAATATTATCACATGAGAACCTAGTCATATCATCAGGCTTCTTGGTCTTACAAAAATGTATTGAGAAAAGGAATTATGCAGGACCATAGGAAAACTTTTAGAGGTCAAGAAGACAAGAGAGTTAAGAAAGTATGGAGAATCAAAAGGAACCTAAGACTAAAAAGATAATATCTAGCTATTTTTTAAAAAGGAGTTGGAAATTGAAGAAGTATGTGTGAGAAGAGAAACCTCAAAGGATGAATCTCATTCTCAAGCTTTCTAGACACCTCCATTCTCCATCAATAAGCAAGGTAAGCAATGATAAGTATAGGTATAATTGCTATTCCTTGATCTAATGAGATTAGACTATATTGATTTATCGTTATGAAAAGCTATTAGAAATCTTTTGAAATTCAAAAAATAAAAAATAAAAAAATTCTTGACCTTGCAATTTATTTTAATACCTTGCTTGTGTTGCCTATAAATTTTTGTTCAATAAATCATGCTCTTAACTAGAATCTATCGGTTTCAGGCAAGTTAAAACTCTTGATTGCAATTCATGGATCAAAAGATTTTTGTTTATCATTCATTTTTGTTTAAACATATATGTATTATGTTCCATATGATATGGCATTGTTGCTTCATTTTGAAATTATAAAGTCCAATTTCTTTAAGAAAATTTTTGATAATTGAAGCATTTGAATTGGTACCTTTAATGTAACTCATGTAAATTTTGAGAAAATAAACATTTCAAAAGGATTTATTAATGGGAGACCTTAGTCTCCACACTTGATCTTATAATTTCTATGTAGCATGAAGATCTTGAAAGGCTTAAGGGAGAATACAAATCTCTCTACAATAGATGCATAATGACGAAAGAAAGAAACTCAAGAATGTATGTAGGGGAAACATGTACCTCTTCAACAATTTTCATCCTATAGGCCAGTAATGTAGGGGGAGTCTTTTGAGACTTCAACCAAAAGACACTCCCACTTCAACAACCACTAAAATTAGAAACAAAAGGATTATTCATTTATGAGGATGGTAAAGTATTCAATGATGGTTTTGTATTCATGATCTCTTTTGGNATGAATTTTGTTTTTAGGTAAAGAGATGATTGGTTTGTGTTTCATGTGTTGCTTTGTCTTAAAATTTGAATATGCATGTTTTTACTTGACATGAAATTGCTATTCCTTATCCTTTTATTGATGTTTTACAAGTAAGAGAATATTGGATGAGTATAGAATCATGAGATGTAGTTTTTAATGGGGTAATTAATTCAAATAGATAGGTTACTTGATCCTAAATGCTTAATCTTTGGTCTTTGCCATCTATTTTTAAATTCTCTTGGACATTATTTAAAAGTCTTATTTTACTCGTGCTTAGATTAGTTGTGTCTTGTTCATTTTAACTTTGTTTTTGAACAATAAAGGGAAACTCTTAATGAAATTTAGATTTTCATCATTAGACTATGAATTCAATACTTAGGAATGTGTACTCTTTACTTGATTTTTCTTCCTTTGCTAAATGTTTG
>MNCI01021874.1:9293-32650 GCA_015680685.1 Gnetum montanum
TCAACTCCTTAGACGCCAGGCTTGAAGGAAGGTACCAACCCCAATACCTGATACGTCCTTCCATCCAATGCCTTGCATGAAACGCAAGGGCAACTGGAGGAAGCCCAAGACTTCCCTTCTCTATACGAGCGGGGGAGTCGAACCCAAGGGCCAACGTCTCTAAGGCGTCCCCTAGATCCATCCCTTCTAAGGGTCTAGAGACATATCTTCTTGCGTAAACCCATAACTTATGCAAGAAGATAGCTCCTTTTCCACAAGTCCCACCGAGTTCCTCTGTGAATGGCATCTCAGCACCCCCTGATTTTTTTTTTTTGAAGGGCTCACCAAGGCCACTACCCATGGTGAGGGACTTGGGAACATCACACCAAGAGGGAGGACATGCTCCTAAGAGCCATGTCTCCGCAAGCAACTCATGCTTGCCAGAACTCCATGTTCTGCTACTCGCATCGAGTTCAAAATTCCATGTTCTGCTACTCGCATCGAGACCCATGGGGTCTCACTAGTGCAACCATCTAAGCACTGATTCCACATGCATCGGTACCATGCACAATCTCTTTTCTCGTCATTTTTGTTCAAGTTGGTATGAAGGAAGGCAAGCATGTTCTCCCTTACAAACAAGGTACAAGGGTAGATCTTTGAGCTTGACCTTGCTGTCTGCATACACCAGCATCGCATGCCTCAATCCATCATTCATCATTCCCTAGTATTCCAACAAGAGAGAAGATCCAAAAATCTATTTGGAAACTTCTCCAAGAGGCTACATACAACAAGCCCCAACTTTCAGCAACACCTCTTGTGATTGTCCAACATGGAGAATGCCTGCTCGAATGTTAGAACAAGGGAGGGTCAATTGGGCAACCAACCCCATGACAATCCTCCATCACCTGTCTCATATCAGCTATAAGCACATCATCAAATGTAACCATAATATCCTGTTCATGGAGAAGGGCCACCCACATTTGCCACATGCAAGCCATCCTTCCCACACCAAGTTATGGGACAAGCACCATTTTCTGAACACAAGGTCCAGGAACAATATAGAGTCGCCTCTAAGAGTAAGTAGATCATGAATTCTCTGAGGAACATCAATGTTCTCAGAATGTGCATTTCCCCACTATATCAAGAACAACTGCTAGTCTCATGATCAACATCTTTCAGTAGATTTTGCACTTACAGGAAGGATCCTCTTTGGGAGGTTTCTTCCATAGGTAAGTATCACAACCCTCATACATGCCCAAGTAGTCAATATAGCCAATAGAACCAAATCATGGAACTGTCACCAACTAAGGTAAGACATGGGTTCACAAGTCTTACCCAATTTCAATTTTCCCTTGAGAAGAACTCAAGATACCAAGCATTTTTGTTTCATCTTGGGAGATCTGGGTTTTTTTCATACATCCCAGTCAAGCCCATTTACATCAATTTGTGGTGGACAAGGTCGCACCACTACCTATTGTCATTCAACCCAAACAACAGACACAAGTCAACAACAACATCTTGCCCATAGGAGGACCAGTTCCTCAAGATAGTTTTTACATGGAATGGGCTTTCATCAACATCATTACAACTCAAACATAACACGATTCATCCCCAAAGGGTTTACAACAAGGATGGTCTACTAGAGAACCCCAACAAGAAAGTTCCATTGAAGATCCCAAAACTACGAGAGTACACAAGATCATGCCTTGCCTACAAGAAGAGCAATATGTATCTTTAATTTACATCAACAACATGACCTCACAAAGGAGGTTTCATGAATTTCACTAGGCTAACAACATTCTATCTCTAAGAACAAGCCCCACAAGTTCATGATCATAGGACCACTGCTAGGAACAAGTCCCAAACATCAACTGCTTATAGGAGACAACTGTCTCAATACCACCTACCTTATTATTTAAGGAACTGAAGAGGGCATCCATTGAAATGGAGAATGATCCCTCATAATCAACTCTACTATCCCACCAGGGAGGTGAGATCACCAACATGAATTAACATCACACTGGAGACATGGGACAATACATCAACGAGGGACTCTATAATATATCAGTGAATATAAGGGACAGAGTACACGGGACAATTTAGCAAGACACCACAGCCTATTAGGCACAACGAGTCCCCTATCATGGAATCACACCATAGACCATGAAGGCACCAATCAGTCCCAATCTATGAGAGTGCATCCTAGCTCTCCAACACACCAAAGCAATTTGTTACAAGAGCCCACCAACATGCACAAACCATTAGAAGCCCACAATCATGAAAGCATTAGCTCAAGTGTTTCGAGCACATTCAAGCCCACCAAGCAAGGCCACCAAGAGATTTCACAAGTTCTGTATCTGTAACATTATTTATTCAAGGATGGATTCCCATTCCAATGTTTGGACTACTACTCCACGATCGCTTCCGACATGGAAGAGCAAGTCTAGGTGTCACTACCCAGAACTCTACTCAAACCCACCATTAGACATCACATTGATGTGAATTTCAGTCACCAACAATCATCTATGGACAAGATCTTTGCCAGTCCAGGAACACAAGAAAATGTGTTCCCAAGATTTTTCTTGTCTCAAGGACATTCACCAAGCATACACCATCTAGGCATGCCAACATCATCAAGAACACATGGCACCAGTTCAAGAGCATAATGCGCAAGGACATGCCCTAGTCCGTTCATTACAACATCGTATCACAACTAAAGCTTTTCTCATGAGGTTTTCAACAGAATTATACATCAAGGCACAAAGGCCATTTACAACATATAGCAAGGGCGCTTTAAAACACGCACCAAGAAAACACCATACATCAAGCTTGGCCTTGTCACGGTGTGCGACATAGGCCTACAACCAGGAGACAACTAAGTCACATAGGCAATACATCTAGCACTTTTGAGTGCATACAACCGGAGCAAGAATATCACAAGGATACATTTCACACACCCAAGGATTGGATTACATGCATATATGGGAACATACATGATATTTGGGAATGCTACCCAAGCCTAAAAGGTTGTAGGACAAACTACCCAAACCCTTCCTAGGCTGGAAGATTTAAGCCACCAACAGCATACCAAGAAAGAACCATGCTGGTTTGAGAAAAACCTGTCTCTGTCACGAAGCATAAATGATCATCTGTCATTATAGTACTGTCTCAAAATATACATGATCTACTGTCACACTAAACCAACTACACGGGTAACCTCGAACGAAAATGATTGAAGACACGAATGCAACGATCGAATAAGGAAACACACCAACTGTGTATCCACCATCCTGCCATAGTGGGACCTCATTGCATTGGCCACTCCTGGGCCATCAATATCCGACATGGCCAAGGATACCACTACATGCCATCTGCTAGCCCAATATCTGTAGGGTCTAGGACAGATCACCATCCTCTGTTAGTGCTCCCCTAGCACTGAGAGGCAAACAAATCATGATGTACCTGCTGATGCATCACAGCCAAGGTACTGATAAATCCACAACCCAATGTTGGGATTCTGAGATCAAATAATCAGTTCATGAAGGTCTTAGGAGCACATATCTTCCCCATAGAAATAGTGCTCACAGAATCAACTGAGGTCACCACTGGCTGCATCTTTATAACTGTGCTACCTGCAAACACTAAGACATAAGCTTAGAAACATAGAAGTTAGCAGGAACACGATTAGCACATCAACCTCCTTCACAACCATCAAGCATGATCATATAAAAAAGAGATATCACTCTTGTGCATCATAAAATTAAAGACCTCAACAACATGTATAGAGATCAATCATGCAAAACATTGATGCAGGAATCCGATCCCCACTCAAACAAACAGTTTCATCATGAGGCACACCAAGAGAGAGATAGCACACTCTCAGCATTTCAAGATTCATACACAATAATAATTCCTAGCAACTAACACTGGCCTCAACCAGGACCAAAATTTCAACACACTCGTATGAGTCATGGGCAATAGACAATCGTCAACTCAACCCAAAAATAAGGAGGAAGACGAAGGTCTATCCAACAACAAGTCTGCATCAAACCAATTCTCACAACAACGAGCAACATCATGAAGGATGCGTTCACAAGAAGACCCGCATTAAAAGAGGTTTGGTCTCAACAAGAACCAATAATAGGATGACCCACACCAGCAGTCTTCAAATTAGAATGACCAAGAATGTCACCAATCAAAATAGTGATGCCACAAGCAACACCACCGACTCAACAAGGAGCACAACTCACAAGGATCAACAATAAGGGCCATCATGCCTCATGCATAATATGTTGTTAAACAAGACAATAGCCATCTGGCTTTGGGATGACACAAACAACCACTTCATCCTCAATGTTCCCAACAATAAGTCATCATACCACGTAAAACATTTAAGCCTTGCGTTACGAATGATAGACGCAACCACGATAACATGCATGCAAAATTTGAAAGCGCAACCAAGAAGACATGCATACAGAAATAGACAAACATACAATCATAAACACGAATGTACGAAGTCTACCGGCAATGGTCTTAGTCCACCCAGAACAAGGCTCACTAGGAGCACCTGTTCGAAGACCTCCATCCTGAGGTACCTAGGAACCATCTTGTCCCCATTTTTATTTTCCCATACTCACTGTATCTAGGGTGAGTGGGAGTGCCAAGGATATCATATCCTGCACGATTCAACAAATGCCATCTTGAAACATGTCATATGGGTGGAGACCGAAGCAGAGACTTTGTCCGATTCATACCAGATGAATCACTGGAGACCTGAGATGGGAGCTCCTTGAGCAACAAAATTCTTGAGTTGCCAGTAGAACTCCTTTCAACCATATCGCATACAATCACAACTATTCCAACCACAATTAAACAAGTGAAGGACATCACCACAACATCATCGTTTATATCCTTAGGGAGAGCAACATACATCAATTGCTCACAATTTCTCATCTATCCCATTATGAAGAGTGAAGAACATTGCCATCAAGAAACTCTTCAAAAACACATAAGGATATGATCCTAGATCACCTAGCTATCAATCCAAAGGGACCATTAACCAAACAAGCTTAATGGAGTAACACCACCAAAGAGCACAAGGCCACCTTCCAAGGGAGTGGTTAGCCAAAGTTGAGAATGGGGTTAGCTAGTTTCTATTGGAAACCTCACAAACCACAAACCATAATACCCACTTAGCAAAAAAATTTTACCAATAGCTGAAACTATACAGCTTTGATACCATCTATAACAATGTTGCCTGGCACCCCAAGGAATTCACAAAGATCCAATAACGTTGCCCCAATGTTGCCCAGCATCCCAAGGAATTCACAAAGATCCAATGGATCTGGGGCTGAAAACCTGGGGAGTACGCCTCAAACAAGCAAGCCTCTCACAAGTGCAAGTAGAAGAGAACCAAGCAAACAAACACAACCTTGTAGACCACACCGATGGGATGGGAGACGATGCACCTACAAGGGAAGGTACCTCACCTCTATATTCCTCACAATCTGGTACAAGGTGTGGCATGGCACCGCACCAAAACTATCCAGTCTTGGCTACCTACATATCTACGACCACCGTAGTATCAGGGCCATGTAGTTCTCCATGAAGAAGAGGAAAGAAAGAGGACTTAGAGAAGAGAGTTGCAACAGGGGGGTGTCCTATTGCTAGGTTGGTACCACCAAGCTGAGGTGGGTTTTACAACACTTGAGAGCCACCTGAGGGTGCCTTAGAGTGTTCCATGGCCTGTGAACCATGGGGAGAGCCCAAGAGAACCACCATTTGGGACATCTCTCACATACCAACTCTCTTTATGTACATTATCAAATTACAACTCTGTAGTTACCTATTCCACTGGTAATGGATTATAGTTTTACATACGTTACCAGTGGAACATGCCGACAGATTCATCATTGATTTTTTAATAGAGTTAATGAACACGAATGATAATAATAATTGATACTTGCTATTACAGCTATTTACGTATACTTAGTTAATGCATAGATAGTTAAGTATTCTTCCTCATTGATTTTTATCCCAGATAATCGTTAATATTTTTATTACAATTACTCAAGTATCCTTAGTTAATGCATAGATCATTAGGTATTATTCATCATTGATTTTTATCCCGAACAGAAATGATAATAATCACTTATATTGCAATAATCACTTATATTTCTTATTAGAGCTAGTCAGGTATCCTTAGTTACTACATCTAGCATGTAGCATGTAAGTAATGTCTCACAAAACTAGAACCTAGAATGGGTTTTCATGTTGAGGCACACTTACCATTAAGCTAATGGTATTGGTTATAAGTAACTCTAGTTGATCACTGTTAAATCCTTAACCTATCTTTAAAAATTAGACTCCATGGATCCACTTGCTCCTATAGAGTGAAAATTTTTCCTAATAGGATGTCTTAGGTCTATTAGACTAATTTTAGAATTAATTTTGCAAACTTCTTTTTTAATTTATGAATCAATTTTTGCCTAGTGAAATTGAGCCTATGACTTACGGTTACTAAGACAAGACTCTTCCTGCTAAGCTTAATAATTAGGGCATTAACTTTTTCTTTTTATGTTTTTCATTTAGCCTAGAATACTCTCTCAGAGTCTCATAGGAATCTTCCATACCATAAATACTTACCATCATTCTCTTTAACAATTACTAGAATAAGTTCTTGCCACAATTAATATAATATGTGGGCCCATGAACACTAAGAACTATGCGGTAAGCTAATAATAAGTATTTTGCAAGAGTGGATAGCTTTGAAGTAAAAGATTGCACCATTTGGACAAGGCTTTGTAGGACAGATAGCTATGAGTAAGTCTTACCTCCATTTTTATGTTTTCTTGAAATAAATTCTTAATCATTGATATGGTTCACCTTTTTTTGACCTTTTTCAAACTATGTACAGGTAAAAATCATCAAAAATTACTAAAACTAAAAGAGTCATAGGTCAATTATTTTCAACAAGTTTTAAATAAAAAACTTATATTAAAGATTTCAAAATTTAGAAACTCATTTTTGTTGCAAGACTTGCAACTTGCCCAGATTTTACAAGTTTGCTGCCATGAGTCCTGCAACACTAAATACATCAACAATGGAAGCTTTTGTTTTCTACTAGATACATGGTAGGCAAAGTTGAATTCAGAAAATATTTGAGGATAAAACAAATTGTTTGTCATAAACACTTTAGTCTGTGCAACCCAAAACACCAGTATTTTGTGTTGCAACTTTATTAACCCAACAATGGCAACCTTCAATTCTTGAATTCGCTGTCAAAATCTTCTTTGTCAACCAAAATGAATAGAGTATAATATAGTTTGTGTGTCTAAGATTAATTGCAGCATTTGCAGTTGATCCCATAAAAACAAGCCAATTAACTTGAACTTGTATCTGTTACAAAATTATCTAAACTTTAATCTCAGAGGAAATAGAGGTACCAGAGGTTTTTTGTGTTTCAAACGTTAAAGAGCTCAACATGTACTATGAAAAATTATATGAGCTTCTCGAGAACTTTGGGCAGTTGAGAGATTGATATGCGCAAGCCTAAGACAATTACCATGCACCTTCAGAGTGCTTTCCTCCTTGAACTGGCATTTACATCAACAATTCATGTCTTGGCATTTTGCACAAAATGTTGAGAAGCTTGGATATTGTTATGCCCAAGCCTAAGACAATTGCTATGCAGCTTCAGAATGCTTTTCTCCTTAATCTTGTGTTTACATCAACAATTCAGTTGTTGGCGTTGGCATTTTCAATAAAATGTTGAGAAGCTCAGATATTGATATGCCCAAGCCTAGGAATATTGCCACATAGCTTCAAAATGCTTTCCCCCTTGATCTCACATTTACATCAACAAATCAAAATGTTGAGATTTTTTGCACTTATTCAAATTTAATTCAACTTGTTTATGATTTAGGTTTACAAATTATAGCTTTGCTGCATGTATTTAATAGCTTAGTGGTAGTTATACGGGCCTGGTAACCCTAGGTCACTTGTTCAATTTTAAAACTAGCCCCATAGATCTAAGCAATATTAATGAGAAATATTTGATTGATTATTTATCTTTAATAAAGATAATGAATAGGAATGATAATAATCATAATCCTTTCTTAATGAAAGATGAAAATAAAATTTTACTTAAGTCCACTCATACCCTTTTGGATATATAGGACAGATACTTATTGTAAAGTTTTACCTAAGTCCACCCATACCCTTTTGGATATAAAGGATAGATACTCATTATTACTTGTTGGAATGTGGGTTGCCATTCAAGGGTCTTACTAGAAATGTAGCACCTCAATCATGTATTTAGGGACTATGGTGTTGGTTAGAAGAAACTATAATAAATCATTCTTAAATTCTTTACCTATTAGAAAGAATGAGATCAAGGCTTACTTGAAAGATTTAAACCATATTGATGGAATAATGGCATCAAAATGTTGAGTAGTATTTTCTACTACAAATGTAAAATATAATATAATAATGAAATGAAATGAAACCTTACTAGGCTAGAAGAACCAGAGGATCTATTGGAGAAATATTACATTTTCAAGAAAAATAATGATAGACTCTATAAATTGACCAAGTACCAATGGGGAATAGAAAAAAACTTATACAAGCTATTTATTGTAACATTATAATGTTGTCTCAAATAGGTAGCTACAATTTAAGAAAAATAAACACATCTAATTCATCTTTAAGAACTCCTAATCTATACAACCTACAAATGCACTCTTTTCAATGAAGTTGAATCCATCTTTCACTTTCAATTCTAAGATCATAAAAACTTAAGCAAAGCCTGCTGATAGCATTCCAATACTTGATGAGAATAGTAGCTGAGAGATAGTGAAATTCTACATTTAGTTTATTAGATTTAATATGGTGTAAATAAAATTATCTCTTATCTTCCACATTAGACCATATTTGTGTTAAAACCTTCTACTTGACTAGTTGAAGAATGTCCTTAGGATTTTACTATACATCCTTCCAAGAGATATTCTATTTTCTCAATCATTACATCCCCTAAAAATACTAAGCACAGTCTTGTAAATCCTCAAGAACTACTTTAGAGAATTTTTCTTACTTGGAGATATCCAAGCCATGAGTGTATGTAATTAATTATGACAAGACTTCTACTTCTAAATCTAATAAATCTCATTCACATAATAACATTGAGTAAGGTATTTACATCTTCACCCTTAACTCATTGAGAAGAAAAGATTTTTGTACTCTTTCAATATCTTTCTAAAGTTTAGAACTGAGTCCAGGTCTCAAACAACACATCCATATAATATAGCAGGGTAGATGATAGTTTGAAAAAAATATTTTCTGACCTTCCAAGCACAGAGGCCTTAATCCTTGCACTTATTTTTTAAAAGAATAAAAAGCCTTGAAATCTCTTGCTATTTTTTCTTTGATGCACTTTCTCCATATGTAATTCTTTATATAAATGAGACCCAAATATTTAAAAAATATATACTATTTACACATTGGTACCTCCAAAATGGAAGTTCTAAAAATTATTTCTAATATCTTAAATCATTAGTTTTGTTTTCTCTACATATACTTAAAGACCAAATGAATGATAACATTATACCTCACAAGTGGAACTGTGAAGATAGTGATCACATTCTTGAGATTCGCTACCTAGATCAAGTGTATGTAGAGAGCTAAAGTCTATGGAATTTGACTAGATTACTTAGTGAACACTGGTGATTCGTATGGTTGGGTGTAGGGATTGGTTGCTACTCATCATTGGAACTATTTCCAGAGACTTTAGTTAGTTATGTGTGCTACCTATGAGTTAGTGAACTTATATAACAATGTTGTAATGAACCTCAAAGTTGAAATCATTGAGAAAAATAATAATAACAAAAGCACACTATTCTTTCCAAGAACTAACATGGCTTCTTCTCACAAAGAAGATTCTCCACCATTGTTTGAGCACACTTCCAATCAAAGGCAAGAAGACTCAAAACCACCTATGCCCCAACAATGCACAGGAATCTATACACACCTAAATGAGTATATTCTAGATTTCACCTTCATCCTGCACCAAGATGAACAATTGTAGTTGAGGGACATGGAGGGCAACATCAAGTTGCCTCTCGATTAATTAGTTCCTATGATGCTGCTCCACAATAGCATGAGATCGGGCATCCAAGGTCTCAATTTTGAGTATGTTGTGCAAGAACATGACTACTAGGATTATCATCCAACAGATGCACAATAAAGGAAAGATTGGCTAATGAAGGCTCACTACGAGGCATTAGATGGAAAATGATTCACAAACCCCCTATTCCTATTGGGCCAAAAGGAAAGAGTGGATAACTTCTTGGGGTAGGGGATCCTCAAAACATAGTCTCTCCTCCCCTTTTCTTCAATGAAGTGGCTCTTAACCAAAATTTATAGTTAACTATAAACGACCTTGGTTTGGGGAAGAATGGGTCTCATGACCATGGGGATCCCAAAGGAGGGATTCAAGGCAAGAATAATGATAATCACCACCATAATAACAAACATGGTAATCATGGCTAGAACCAAAGGAGAGGAAGTAGCAGGCACTATTCTAGTGCTAGTCCTCCTTTGTCTTTGCCTTCTTTGTTCTCATCATCTTCCTCCTCTAGCTCTAATCAAATCCATAGAGGGAGAAACTATGATGGAGGTAACTGAAGGGACAAAGATGATCAAAGACCCCACCAAAATAGTAGAGACCAAGTTCATGGGCAATCCAAGGAGGTTCGCCACAAAGAAAAAAGGGATAGCAAGGGGCATCATACGCATCATGACCATCATATGGGCTATGGCTATGATGAGCCTTTGCTCATGACTAGAAACTTGCTAAATATTACAAAGGCCATAATGATTCCAACAAGGCACATGAAAGAAAACTGAATCAAATTTTTGGACATGAATAATATCCCTAAGTCCAAAGGGGGATACAATTCTGATCCACAAAATCATCTCCAAGCCTTTCATGATGCATGCACCTTACAAAATGCTAAGAATGAATGGCAGAAATTGAAGCTATCCCCTAGGAAACTAATCAAGGAGGTTGAAAGTTAGTATTAATCCTTGAAACTAAAATCAATTTGATAGTGGAGTACAATGCTTAAACGCTCCCATGACAAGTATCAAATCTACTCATGAGTATCTTACCTAAGGAAGCAGATTCAAGGGTGGAAGCAAGGAACACATGAATCCTTGGATGTGGCCATGGGTAGATATTACTCTTGACATATTGATGCCCATGGCATGCCATCTCTCAAAGAGAGTAGCTACACCATATCATAGATTAGCTTAGAACAAAAATGAGGAGAACTCTTGGGGTCTATGACTATGGGAGACTTTTAGAACTAAGGTTCCATCAGATTCAAGGGCTAATTGAGCAAGTGTCCAAAGAAGAAGAAGAGTTGAGAAAAAGGAAAAGTGTGGAGGAATAAAATTGAGACCATTCCATTCACAAAAAGGAGGTCCAGTTTTGTTACAATGAGGAGGAGGCACCACTTAATGAAGTGGTGTAATGCAAAACCTTACCGATACAAAAATCTGTTTCTAAAATATCAACCAAGGTAGATAAACTGTGAGGCTCTTTGGATAAGAGGTTCCAAACCACTCTATGAATTGTAGAGAAGTCCAAAGAGTAAGGTAGTGGTCATGAAAAAAGGAAAATAAAGGAAGCTGAATGTGCCCATTAGAAGGGTAAGGGCAAAGTTATTGTAGTGGAAAAGGTTGTGGATTTTAAAATAGATGATTATGGTGGATGTGACATTTTCCAATATGAACATCCTAACTAATTTTTTCTAGTTGTGTCATACTTGTAGGAATTTGGGGTGTACACTAGGAATCCTATATTGGCAAAATAGTAAGCACCCAGGCGGTTGCCTTATCCTCAAGGAAACTAAAGGAAATTTCACCAATAAGCCTACTATTCAAGTGGACCTCCACCTTAACCTTGTGAGTAGTACCAAAAATTGAAAACTGCACAGGTTTGGGGGGATGCCACCACCTAGGCAACAGTAACCCTATCATTATCTAAATCCATACAGGTACCATGTGCAATAGCCTAGTTCTTCATGTGACTTTTCCAGTTATGCCTCTTTCCAACACCACTACTACCCTCTTGAGTATTATAGAGCATAATCTCTAAGATAGAAGTTGCATTTCCATATTACCCTCCTCATCCTTCTACACTTGTACCTCCATCCTTTAGTTGTCATTTGCTCCATCCATGCAAGGAAAAATTTCAACCCACCTATAGCAAAGAAATGCCACAAGGGTTGTTAACTTATAGTTGGCCCCACAGTTGAGTGGTTTAGATACTAAGCCTCACAAAAGATCTTTTTTCCAAACCAACAATCCTACTAAGTTTTCATAGACACTTATAGCTACTAACCCTACTTGTCCTTCCTCCTCTGCAACATCCTTCGAGATCTCTTCAAACAAAATTCCTCCCAAAGTACATATTGTAATGTTAATCCATGCAATCATAGATTAGATAAAGGTTGGCCACCTTCCCAAGAAGAGATTTGATCCTATAAGTCCCCTAATTTACTTTCAAATTGCTGGGAATGAGCCTTTCAAGGCTCTTCTAGACTTAGGTTTTGGCATTAAATTGATCTCTCATGTAATGTACAAGGCTTGCAACTTACCTCCTCTCAAGAAGAGAAACATTCATCTTGAGTTAGTAGATCAATCCATCACCATTCCCTTAGGATTGATGAAGGACATTGTAACCACTATCTATGGGTAATCATAACCTACTAACTTTATAGTGATCCAAGTAGACAATTGCAAAGTAGGCTTCCCAATCATTATGGAAAGGGCTTGGCTAAGTACAATTGATGCACGATTGGGAATCAGAGACCTCTCTTTGAATATTTTCAAGGAAAATGACTTTGGAAAAATAGAGAGGAAGCACATTTCATGCATCATGTATAATTACACAAGATGCCACTACATGTAGACATTATGGATAGTTAAAAGTACAACAATCATAACATGCAAGCAGCATGTAGATGTCATCGAAATTTAGAAGTGGTTGTACATAGCAACCAAAAAATAGGAGAGCACCTTATGGCTAATAGCAGAATATGAAGGTAGTTCAACACTATGCATGGAACAAACTAAGAGCCCAACAAGTGCCTACATTGAAGGCATCGACAAACTAGAAAAAGTCCATTGCCAACTCTTCAATGAAACTAATGACACCAATTGGGAAGAGTTGGAAATCCCTAAGAGCTTTAAAAAGAAGCCTCTTAAGTTAAAAACTCTACCAACCAAAATGAAATATGATTTTCTAAAAAATGGTAAGCTAGTCATTATCAATGCCAAAATTTTTTCTAGGTAGAAAAAGAAACTATTGGAGGTGATCAAAAAATGGCCAATAGCCTTTACTTGATCATATCATGAGTTGACTAGAATTGATCTAAGGATATGCCAATATTTCTTCTACATAGATTCCTCCATTAAACAAAAGAGGTAGCTACAATAGCAATTATAGCTCAAATTGAAGCAGATTATCAAAGAAGAGATAGCAACTCCTTAAGGTGGGCTTCATCTATCACATTGTGGATAGCGAGTGGGTTAGCCCACTTGTGATAGTACCAAAGAAAGGTGGCAAATGGAAAGTTTACATCGATTTCTAGCTATTGAATATGGCAACATAGAAGGATCACTTTCCATTTCCATTTGTTGAATAGGTGTTAAACACAATTTTTGGGCATTTCTATTACAGTTTTCTAGATGGTTATAGTGGCTATAACCAAATCTAGATAGCACCAAAGGACCAAGCCAAAATCACATTCACAAGTCCTTGAGGGACGTTTGCATACAAAAAAGTGTCATTTAGCCTATGCAATGCCCCTGCAACATTTCAATGCCTTGTCCTACATGTTTTCCAATATCATATCATTAGTGGGGTGGATGTCTTCATGGATGACTTCTCCACCTATGGGGATATGTTTGAGCAAGCCCTAGACCATCTTGAGCAAGTGCTAAAAAGGTGCATGAGACAAATCTTAGGTTCAACTAGCAAAAAAGCCACTTGATGATCCAAGAGGGCATTGTGTTGGGGCATATAATTTCACAAAAATTGATTAAGGTGGACCTTGAAAAAATAAGGGTCATCCAACAAATAACCAAACAACTTGAAATAGTTCAAGATGTGATATCATTCCTTGGTCACACTTGCTTCTACCAATGCTTCATTGAGAATTTCTCTAAGATCACCAAGTTTTTGGTGAAGCTGATAAAGAAGTATGTTCCATTTGTCTAGGCTAAGAAATATGAGTATACATTCTAGAAACTTAAGAAAAAGCTCTTGGAAACTCCAATTCTATGATCACTTGACTTATCTAAAACCTTCCACATCATGACTGATGCATCCAATTATGCCTTGAGAGTTGTGCTCATGTAGTTGGATGATCAAAAACATCCTTACTAAATTCACTATGTGAGTAGAAGCATTGTGAATGCACAACTAATCTACACCACAATGGAGAGAGAACTGATGGTAATGTTGTATGCCTTGGAAAAATTCAAGCACTATGTGCTCTGGTACAAGGTGTTTGTGCACAAAGATCATAGTGTAATTTGGTTCTTGGTGAATAAGACAATGATAAGCCCCCATGTCATATGATGGTTGGTGATCTTCTAGGAATTTGATTTGACCATGGTAGATTGTAAGGGGACTGAGAACGTGGTTACTGACCAGTTGTCTTGGTTGAGATGGGAAAACAAAGAGGAGGAGAGCCCACTTTTAGATCAGTTTCCTAATGAACCCCTCTTTGTTAAGGCTCTAACTGAATAAGTACCCATTGAAACCAACTGGTATAATGGAATTCTCACCTACCTTCATACTCTAAATATGCCAAAAGAGTGGAACAATAGGAAGAAATAACAATTTCTTCACTAGGGTAAACACTTCATGGAATTCAATGGACATCTTTATAGGGTGTGCATAGATGACCTAGTTCATTGATGTGTTCCAGATGATTATTAACTATGAATTATCTAAGATTTTCATGAGGACCCTTGTGGGGTCCATTATGATAGGAGATGAATGGTCATTAAAATCCTCATTGTAGAGTATTACTAGCCAACACTTTTCAAGGATACTCACTAGTTTGTCTACTTCTATGAATGCTACCAACACAATGGTGGGATGACCACTAGTGGATCCAACCACTAGAACCCTTTAATATTTGGGGCATCAATTTCATGAGTTCCATGACTCTCATGTGGTGTAGGAACACCTCTTCCAATTCCCTTATGCTTATCCTACAAGTTTTTTTTGTAGGTTTTCATGCTTGGAGAAGACTTTGATACATGTGTCTAGGTTTTTTGTTGTATTTTCATGATGAATATTCTTGGATGTTTTGGCATGTTTAGAGGTATTATTTTTCTTATTTTGATCATTTTAGGAGGTTTTAGGGTCTATGGAAACTTGTTGGGAGGCATATAAAGGCTCTCAATATCAAAACAAGCATTTTTATTTTTGGCACCTTCAGGGTAGATGTCCTTGCAAACAGAAAGATGTCTTTCCAGAGATGTCTTTCTTAAAGTGAAGATGTTTGCAATCCATAGAAGATGTCTTCTTCCAAAAATAGTAGACATCTCTCTTGAGAGCATGGCTTTTATAGAAGACATCTCCCCAAAAAGATAGATGTCTTTCCAAAGACATCTCCCCTGAAGTGAAGACATCTCCAATCCAAAGAAAATGTCTTCCAAAAATAGTAGACGTCTCTCCTGAGAACAAAGCCTTCATAGGAGACATCTAAATGATACTAGAGATGTCTATGCTAGTGAAGAAGAAAAGCTTTGACATGGCATTTTAATTGAAAAACATCCAAAAGACTCTAGATCCATGTGGAAAACATCTAAGGAGGAAAATAGAAAGTTTCATAGGGTTTTGGATCTATATAATTATGGAAGGAGAAGATTTTGTATGTAAGGAGAACTATGCAAGAGAGGTTGGGTGATCACATTAGATGAGTGAAATAGGTGATTGCACCTTCAAGATCAACTTGTAATGTGCTGATCTATGTGTTCTATTCTCTTGTATCTCACTTGTGAGTTGCGAGCTTAATCCCAGGTTGTGATACATTTCTCTTTGTTGTGTCTTACATTAAGAACAACCATTTTGAGGTTGTAGAGCTTCATGTTCTACAATATTTTTTGAGTGTGATAGGTTTTTGGATGCCTGTGGGTTGTGTGAACCCTATTGTAATCTTCAAATTATGTAATTAAAGATATCTAGTTTTCTTGTTTTTCTAGTAAATAAATTTGTCTTGCATAACATCTGGATTTAGTGCATTGAAGGTGATTTAATTGTGGAGTGAACCTGCTCTAGCACTCTTGGTATTGGAGCATACTTTTATTTTGGTTGAGGATTTTGTTAATTTCAAATGGCACACAAGAAGAAACATGTGTAAGCTTTGAATCATGACATGAAGAGCATGAAGTCAGCCTTCCAGATGATGGTTGCTTGATTGGATGAAATCAACACAAAGGTGGAAAAACAAGCCAATCTTAGCCATATCTAGACATGTGGAGGTGAAGAGCTTGTACATTCAGATAAAGAAGTTTCATAACAAGGTGGAGAAGGATTAAATGAAGAGGAAGGTCAATCCAACTATGGAAGTGTAGGAAACCATTAGCCAAGGATTCAAATGGAAGGAAATCCTATTCCTCAAATAATAAAACCAAGGGCTCTAGTGATTCTTAATACTTCTTCAAGTAAGCTTGATGATGAATATGAGGTAAGGCTTGCTAGAGCATTTACAAATGCTTTAAGACTTCCATATATAGAGTTGAAGACTTTCAATGGTGTCGATGGCACCAATGCTTTTGCATGTTGGCTAAAGACACATGAGAAGCATTTTCTATTGGAAGAGGTACCAAATAACTTGAATGTACCTATTAATAAATCTAGATTAGAAGGTATGGCTTCTACATGGTGGAAAAGGAAGTCCTAGGATTATGAAAGATGAAATGGTCAACCTATCAAAGACTAGGATCTAATAAAATATAAGTTGAAAATGAAATTTGAACAATCTCATTAGAGACAACAAATAATTATGAAGTTGAAATTCCTAAGTCAAGGCGACAAGGATGTCAAAGAATTTTGCATCAAATTTTTTAATCTATTCCATCAAGCTAAGGTAAAGTGGGAGGAGTATGAGCAAGCTTCAATCTTTTTAGGAGGTCTCAAAATGGTGTACCAGCAAGAGTTGTCCTTTTATGAGCAACAAACACTTATGAGGATTATGATTTGGCATTCAAAGCTGAGAAGAAATTAGGTGGATTCAGAAACAAGGCCAAACTAACTTCTAAGGGTAAGGAAAAGGGATCTAGATTTGATAAGGGATCCAAATCCAGATCTGAAGATAAGGAGGGTAGCCAAGATAAGAAGTTTGAAGGAGGTGATGAAAAGTGTAAAACTAGGAAGGACCTAGGTAAGGGAGGCAAGGCTCAAGGTAGCATCTCATCAAAATTTTAATGCTTCAAGTGTGAAGAACAAGGACATAAGCATTGGGAATGTTTTCTTCACAAGGTAACCAAGGGCAAAGATGTGCAAACCATAGAGGTGGAGGGGATATCAAACCAAGCTCTTTAGGGAGGTAATCCTAATGGTCTATGAATTATGATTTTTTCTAAATTAAATTCTTCTGCATTCATGGGGAATGTGAATAGAGGAGATCATCCTAATAGGAAATTTTTGTTTTGGATTGGGACCAGTTATTTTCTTAGTGGGAAATGGATTCATATTTTGATTGATGGAGGAGCCCAATTAAATGTTATTTCCTTTAAGTTACTAAATTTAATTTAGTAACCCATCCTCATCCAAGACCCTATAATGTAAATTAGTTATCTAAAGATTTTTTTCCAAGAGATGAGGAAATAATGTACTTTGAAATTTAAAATTAAAATTTTTCATGATGTTGTGAGGTATGATGTACTTCCAATAGATTATGTTGATGTAATTCTTGATAGATCTTGGAATTTTGACACTGATGCTCAGTTTGATGAAGAAAGAAATGTGTGGAGTGTTGTTAGTCCTAATTGAGTCTATGATTTGATTCCTATGGCAGCTAAACAAGTGAGGTAGAAAAGCTCACTTAATGCTTCCTTAATCCTTCTAGGAGAGAGGGAATACATTAAGTAACATGATGAAACTCATTTTGCTTTTGTTGTTATGAAAAAAATTGCTACTGACCATGATGATGTGTAGGTTGAACTTCCTATAGGTGTGCTAGGCTTGAACAAGAAATTTTCCAAGGCATTCAAGGGATAATTGGATGGACTACCACCAATGAGAAAGGCATAACATTAGATTGACTTCATTCCTAGTGCTACAATTTCAGATCAGAGAGCTTATCAAATGTCACCAAATTAGAGGATTGAATTAAAAAGGCAAATAGAGGGGTTACTTGCAAATGGCTTCATGATGGAATCCATTTTACCTTGAGTAGTTCTATCAGTGTTAGTTCTAAGGAAGGACAATGATGAATGAAGGATGTGTGTTGATTCTAGGATAGTCAATAGGACAACAGTGATGTACAGGCTTCCTATTCCAAGGATGGATGATATCCTTGATGTCCTTACCATTGCTAAAATTCTTAGCAAATTTATTTGAAGAGTGGTACCATAAAATTAGAATCAAGTTTGATGATGAGTGGAAGATAGCTTTTAAAACACCAGATGAATTGTTTGAGTGGTTGGTGATGCCATTTAGGTTCACTAATGAACCTACTACATTCATGAGGTTGGTGCATGATGTATTGAAGGACTTGATTGGTAAGTGTTGTATTATCTTTTTTAACAATATTTTGGTGTATAGGTCTAATGAGGAAGAGCACTTGGATTACTTGAGGATGATGTGCCTTAAGTTAGAGGAGGTATAGTTGGTGATCAATGTGAAGAAAAGTCATTTCTTCAAGAGGAAAATTACATATTTGGGATATGGGTTTCTAAAAATCAAATTTAGATGGAAGCTACCAAGGTGAAGGCTATAATGGATTAGCTAACTCCTAAGAATGTTGTGAAGGTAAGATCATTCCTTGGTTGAGTAGGTTTTTATAGATGTTTCATAAAAAAATTTTAGTGGTATTTCATGGTCTATGTTTCCTTTGTTGAAGAAAAATAAATAATTTAGGTGTAATAATGAAACCCAAGGGAGCTTTGACGTGTAAAAAGAAAATATTACTATTGAACTAGTGCTTGGAATTCCATATTTTTAGAAGCTTTTTCATGTGGAGGTTAATGCAAGTGGACTCATCATTAGTGGGTTACTTTCACAAGAAGGTAGCTTGGTTGCTTTCTTTTCTAAAAAATTGAATGAATGAAGGCAAAAATATAGCATATATGAGAAGGATTTGTATGTTATTCTTCAAGTAATCAAGTATTGAAGGCATTACTTGTTGCCCAAAGAATTCAATTTGATGATGGACCACACAGCACTACAATTTCTAAACTCATAAAAGAAGTTGAGTGCAAATCACATGAAGTGGGTTTCACAATTACAAGAGTTCAATTTTGTGTTAAGGCACAAAAGTTGAAAATCCAATGTGGTAGCTAATGCATTATCTAGGGTGCATGTGGTAAGTTTCAGTGTACCTCATGTGGAAGGTATGGGTGATTTTTCTTCTTTATATGAGCATGATGTTGATTTTGGATAGGTTTGGAGGAGCCTCACAGAACCGTTGATGAATAGGATAGACCAATGGAGGGACTGTTATATTTAAGATGAATTGTTAGTTAAGAATGGAAACATATGTGTTCATAATTGTGATTTTAGAAAAGGGATTTTTTTTGAAAAGAATTATAGTTGCATGGCAGGTCACATGGGTAGGGATAAAACATTGGAACTTGTGGGTAGGAACTATTTTTGGCCTACTATGGTAATAGAAGTCTCAAAATTTATGGAGTGTTTGATATGTCAGAAGTTCAAAGGAGGTAAATGTATGGATGCACACTATATCCTTTTCCAATTTCCAAAGTTCCATGGGAAAGTGTGTCAATGAACTTTTTGAGTGGCATTCCAAAGATCAAGAGTCAAAATGATGTAATTTTTGTTGTTGTGGAAGCGTTCTCTAAAATGGCACATTTTATTCTATGCAAAAAGGTGAGTGATGCCTCTCATGTTGCAAATTTATTTTTTGAGCATGTTATGAAGTTGCATGGTGTTCCTTTGAATATTGTTAGTGACAAAGACTTCAAATTTACATGTCATTTTTTGAGGTTCATTTGGAAGATTTTAGGGACAAAGTTCAATTTTTCTAATGCATATCATTCACAATTTGATGGCCAAATGGAGGTGGTAAATAAATCCTTACTAAACATATTGAGATGTTTATGTGATAGACAGGTAAATAAGTGGGAAAACTTGTTATGTCATGCTAAATTTCATATAATAATGCTTTTCATGTTGCAATTGGAAAAAGCCCATTTTAGGTGAATTATGGATTTTCTCCAAAGATGGTGGACACTTTGAAGATCTTTCAGGGTGAAGCTCAACTTAGTGTTGATTTTGTGCAAGAGATGAGGGATCTCCATGCATAAGTAAAACTAAATATTTAGAAGAAGGCTAAAGAGAGAGTCCTCAAGAGGAATGAGGATAAGTGAAAGCCTAAATTTGCTATTGGTAACTTGGTTTGGATGCACTTGAAGAAGTAGTAGTTGAGAGGTGTTAACTTCTTCAAATTGAAATCTAAGAAGATTAGGCCTTTCAAAATGAAGGCTAAAATTAATGACATTGCTTTTGAGATTGATTTATGAAATAATGTTGATATTTCGTTTGTGTTTAATGTTTTAGATCTTGTGCACTATCATGGATCAATTGATGAGGAGGCCATAAAAGGAAGCATCGATGAGTTGAAGGGGGCTATTGATTAGTCCAAGCCTTCAATGAAGAAGAAGGAAATCATACGCAAGTGGAGGGAAGCTTCTAGCACTCAAGGAGTCAAGTGGCATTAATATTTGATTCATTGGAAGGACCAATCCTTTGATGATGTTGTATGGATCCATGAAATCAAACTTGTTAAGTGGGGGATCACCTATACCCTTACTCCCTTGTTCACATGGGTTCACTTTTTAAAGGGTGGAAGACAAATATCTCTTCTAAAGAGAAGACATCTCTAGCCTAGACAAGATGTCTTCCAAAAATAGTAGATGTCTCTCCCATGAGTAGGGCTTTCACAGAAGACATCTACATGAAGCCAGAGATGACCTAGACACATGGGGAAACTTCTCAAAATGCCTATTCCAATTCAGGAAACAGCCAAAGTAAGATGAAAACATCTGAGGAGAAGGCTAGAATACTTGGAAAACAACTAGAGAATCTCAATTTTATTTGAGGAAATTTTTTTAGGATTTTTACTTTCGGATTGCTTATAAATATTAGTGTATTTCACCATTGTAAGTGTTGCAATGCCAAGTGCCAACTACTGAAGTGCCAAGGGCTGAAGTGCAAACACTAAAGGCTAAACATCATAAGAGAAGGCAAGAAAGAGAGATCTTGTGTAAGGAAGTTGAGTGAGAGGCAAGGAAGAGCACTTGAGAGAGATTAGGAGAATCTCTTATGAGTGTCTTGTCCTAAGCTTAGGCTTCTTTGTGAGCAATTGCGAATTAAGAGAGGATAAATGTGACCTCTAATGTGATCTCTAAGATCCTTGGGAGAGTTGTGAGTTGAGCTTGGCTCCTCATCTTTAATGTATTTTCTATTTATTTTAAAAATTATCTTAATATAAAGGATGTTTTCTCCATTTTACTATGTTATTCTTACTTTCTATGCTAGATTTTCTTGAAAGTTGTGGATTGAGTCCTATTGGGATCTATTAAGGTGCATACCCATGCATCAGATTCTCTTCTAAATATGCTAAAAATAAAAGTGCTTATTTTAATGTCGAAACCTCTGAATGCCTTCCAACAAGTCCCCATAGATCATGGAACCTCAAAAACTCATCAAAAGAAGCCAAAAACGCCTTCAAACATGGCAAAAAATCCAAGAATCATCCTCAACACAAGCATCACACAAAGACACATAGTATGTAGGGTAGAACAAGGGAATCAACAGAGGTGTTCCTACACCAATTCTCCCACCCTTAAAAATTCCATGCTTTATAACCTTTCACAAGCTAGAAGGCTCCATGCCCCCATGACTCAAGGCCATCACAATAATCATGACTCAATGCATTACAAACATGAGAATAAATATCATTAGAGGTTTTGGTTTTGAGCTTTTCTTACTCATGGGTGCTTGTCCTCAGAGCCCACCATGCTTTCTTTATCTGATCATTTTATTGGAATGTTTCCTTTGCATCCCCATGATGACACAAACCTACAACAAATAAAGAATAAGAAAAAGAAAAAGGATTAGGCTTTCTTAGCTCAACATCCTTTCTTCTTTTCTTTTTCCTCTTCTTCACCTTCTTCTTCTTGGTGTTTACAAGACTACCACTTAGCTTTCTTTAATCATCACCATGTAGATTACCTTCATGTTGCACTTTTTTTTTATAGCCAAGATAATCAAATCTGTCATCACACTTCACAAATTTATCATTGCTATAATCAATAGCAAGTATTTCCAAATTCTGGAAAATTATATCATTATCAACATCTTTACTCACATAAATAATGAACTTCTCATAATGACTATTCCAACAGCCATCACCATCAAAAAAATTACCATTATTAGTCTTCCTCTCACTAATAATGGTGTCAAAAGTCACAACATGACTCTCAATCTCATCACAATCACCATAATGATCATGATGCTCATGATTAGCATTGAACAAACCACTACCAAGCTAAAGTAAAAAAATACCATCCATCACACTAGCTTCAACAAGAGAGACATTACTACCTTCAACAAGGTCAAGCTCAGTATTACTTACCTTTCCATGGCTTCTCCCATCCATCTTTGGTTCAATTTCATCTTCAATATGTGGCAACATAATCTCATCAAAGCTTGAAGGCTCAAGATTCCAAATAGGAGTTTGTAATTCTAATGGCTTCTCCTCTTCAAAGGAATCATCAACAAGCTATTCATCCTAGTTTGGAGGTACCAACACAAAAGGTAAACTCCCCTCCATATTTTTAACATCAATTTCATCAAAAACATCATCAAAGAAATCATTCTTCCACATTCCTTGGCTAGAGGACTCACCTCTCTCCCATGATATAGTCTCAACTTAATTTAGAATCTCCTTTCCCTTGCCACAAGGTGTAGAAAAATTACAAAAGGAATGAGTATCATACCTTCTAGTCCTGTCCTTGATCCTCCTTGAAGAAGTTCCTTGATCTTTTCCACTTTCTTGGATTTAATCGTTTTCCTCCCATGACTCATGAGGTAGGAACTCTTCTTGATT
>MNCI01021874.1:33189-46906 GCA_015680685.1 Gnetum montanum
AATTATTTGTTAATTATTCTCAATTATTTGGAAATTATTTTCTACAAATTGAAGTAATGATGTTATTAAGCTAGATAGATTAAATACATAAGTACAACTATTTTGAGCGTAACACATATTCACTTGGTAATCCCAACAAAATTATTGCTTGGTACGACCAATAGTGTAAGTGGAAATGAATGCTTATGTTAGGATTAGCTTAATAATAGTTAGTTAATTAATTTAGATTAGTTAATCAAATTTCTTTTACCTACATTTCGAGCACCCAAAACATAAAACATAAAATAAAAAAAATTGGATGCCTCAGTTACACTTAATCATACCAACGTGCATCACAAGTGTAATTAGGAGGACAACGATGGACCTTAAGGCTAGATTTACTTCCTAAAGGGCTAGTGCATTGGAAATGATAAAGTTCACAGAATTTGACTGAGTTGCACATGAACACTTCATGATTCGTATGGTTGGGTGTAGGGATACCTCACCACTCATCACTAAGTGACTACCAAGAACTACAAAACACTGTTAGGAAGTTCCATGGCTATGAATATAAAAATTAATGTAATGTTACTAAGAAATAAAAATTCACTAAATTTGTCTCCATTCAACCACTATTTTCTTAAGTGTTTAATGAATTCTAACTTGTCTTGAAACCTAATAATAAATTTATCTATTTCAACAACAACATTTGTAATAGTTCTACATTCATTCATAATGTGATTAAGATGATCATTCATTGCTTTTCTCTAATTGTAATCCCTAACTTTGGTTGCTAGGTTCTTCCTCCATGCCCTCCAAACATGCCAAATGCATAAAAAACTTCTACTCCCAAAAATAGACTTGATAAAGAATCAAATTCTACCGCATGTTCAGATATCTCAACTTAAGGTAGAATGATTTCAAGTATGCTTTATAATGCCTTGATATTTACATCATGGCATTCATTTTGGCCTTTGAGTCATCAAGCATGAAAGCATTTACTATCCAATTAGGCTCTTTAGCCTTGCCTCTATGATAGATCTCTAAAAGCCAAGCTATTATATCATTTTTGGTGCACTATGAGGATATTAGCCATGCAACTAAAGTTTATTATTATATGAATCAAAAGCTATCACCATATGAAGATGGAACTACAAAGATAACTACACATTTGCAATAAGATAATGGCTTCCTCTATTTTAACCCTAGTAGTTTCTAAAAATGAATGATAGAACTAGTTATAATAACTTACACTATATTTTTTGGTGTTGAAAGTGGAATCCATTACAAGGATACTACATTAAGATAGAGCTATCATCTTCTTGAGCATCAAAGGTGACTACAAACCAATGATAAAAGGGACACCTTATTCTTAATTCTCTTCCTAGTAGTAAAAGAAAAAATCATTGGTTGTTTAATATCATAGCTGGGTATTGATTTTATCATGCTTTCTTTTCTTATAATTAGGGATTATATTTTTGCAAATTTTGTATATGTCTTTTTTAACTAGAAAAATATCCCTCTTTCTTGATAGCCCAAATTCCTACCCTTCCTTAAAAAGATCTTGCATATACCTCTCATAGATAAGATCTATTGGTAATCCTTCTTTTCACATATACACTATCTTCTTGCAAACTTCACTAGAAATGTGTATGGATTGTGAATTTATTTTATCTATCTTTGGACCAAGCAAGCCATGATAGTAAGCTCCTAATGTGTCAACATGATTCATTTCTTAATATATAATACATGCAATGTGGTCGGCTCCTCTCATATAGTAACTAATGAAATGACATTGACAACCAATCTTTCTTCCAGTCTTGTTTCTTTTTCTACCTTCTATGGGTGCTATCCATGTGGTAACATTTGGTCCATACTCGTAATGATGACTAAGAAAATAAACACATTCAAATAGGATTATTGATGAGTTGCAATTTGGCTGTGTTGATGAGGCTTCATCAACTTGCCTCTATGACTAGGCCATGTCAACTTGGCCCCATCGATGCATCATTTTATGCATTGACTTGGCCTCGTCGACGTAGGGTCTGCTTTTTCCTATAAATACAAGCTCACTAGCCACATTTATGACATGTCTTGTCATAGTAGTAGTGAAGCTCTTGCATTTTTTCCATTTGAGAGTTAGAATATTCTCCTAAGTGCCATAGCAAGAGTCATTGAGTGTATGAATCTTTATTTAAGCATTGTTGTACCTAAGTATGATAGTATGCACGGAAATAAAGATGAGCTTCTTAATAAACCTTGCAGCATTTTATATAGTTTAGATCTTTCATTCATGCATTTAATGTTTTCAACCATATATTCAATATTTTCCATTAATTAAGCTAATTAAGCTAGATAAGCTAAATAGACTAAGCACATAAGTATGACCTCTTTGAGCATAAGCACATATTCACTTGGTAATCCCAAGAGTGTTATTGCTTCATGCACCTAATAGCATAATGCTTGGTAACCTAGCAGTGGATATGTGGGTTTAGGATGTGTACGAAATGTGGGAATGGATGCTTATGTTAGGATTAGTTAGAGACCACATAGTTAGATAAAATTAGCTATTAAATTACTTTACTTCTTCCTCCAAACACCAAAACCATAAAACACAAAAGGATAAAATTATATGCCTCAATTACTCTTAACCATACCATTATGCTTCACAAAATGTAATTGGGAAGAAAACAAATGACCTTAGAGCAAGATTCACTTCCTAAATGACTAGTACACTAGAAGACATAGAGTCCTTGGAATTTGACCAAATCACATGTGAACACTTAGTGATTCATATGATTGAGTGTATGGATACCTTATCACTCATCATTGGTGTCATTGTCGAGGACTCTATTGTTGAAGCATGTGCTATCTAGGATTAATGAATATTACTTATATCATTGGATGAACTCAAGGTCAACATCACTTTCACACGACATATAACTACTAAGCACACTAATAATTTTATTTCTTTTGCAAAATTTCATCTTTCTTTAGCCATGAGGATATTAAATTGCCAATCCCATAGGAATGCAAAGTGGTATATACAAATCTAGATGAGTATGTATCAAACTTCACCTTCATCCTACATCAAGATGAATAGCTATGATAACGTGACATGGAGGGCAATATCGTATTGTCCCCCAATCAATTTGTGCCTAGGATGCTATTTCAAACCCTTAAAAACTTAGGCATCTCTAATATTCACAAGGAATACATTATGGATAATCATGACACTCAGGATTACCATCTTATTGAAATGCAACAGAAGAAAGATTGACACCAGGAGAAGCATCACAAGTTTATGAAGAGAAAGCATTTTGCTAATCCCTTGTTCTTGCTAAACCAAGATGACAATGTGGATCCTCCTCTTTATGGTTCTCAATATGAAAATTCTCCATCCTTTGTTATTGGTGATGAGGGTGTAACCTTGAACCTATGATCCACTATTCATAAACTAGGTTTTAAAAAAGTCACAATAAAGGTAGGGAATTGGATAAACATCATAATGGCAAGGGATCTAAGGATTGTGGTCGTAATGAACAAAGAGGTAATGCTAGACATCATAGTGGTGGTGGTGGTTCACCTTCCTCTTCATCCTCTTTATTTGATTTCGAGTATTCCTCTTCATCTTTTGGTTCTCATAGAAGCTATCATCAAGATAATTGTGGTGAATATGATCAACAAGACAATAGAAACTCTCAAGGCCATCAACAATGTAGAGGTGATAGAAACCATCATCGGTGTCATCAGCACAATCATGACGATGAACCTCTATTGGTAACTCGAAGCATGCTCAACATTATAGAGGTAGTAAAGATTTCAACTAGGCATGTGAGAGATAGCTAGATCAAGTGCTTAGACATAAATAATATTCCACAATTTGAAGGGGATATAATTCTAATTTGAAAAATCATCTACAAGCTTTCCACAATGCCTATTCCTTACAAAACATTGAAAATAACTAGCAAAAACTCAAGCTTTTCTTTAGGACATTCATTAAGGAAGCTGAGAACTGGTATTGGTCCTTGGAATCAAAATCCATTCACCAATGGAGTATCATGTTAGAGCTATTTAATGAAAAATACTAGATGTACTCCAAAGTGTCCAATCTAAGAAGGCAGATGTAAGGTTGGAAATAGGAAACACATGAACCCTTGGATGCTGCCATGGATAGATATTATTCACTCTTATATTGATGCCCTGTCCATGGTTATTCTCAAAGGTAACAACCCTACCACATCATAGATTGGCTCAAAGCCAAACTAGAAGAACTCTTGGGGTTTATGCCCAAGGAAGACTATTTCAATTAAGAGCTTATCAAATCCAAAGACTTATAAAGTAGGTAGTAAAAGAAGAAGGTGAGTTGTGAAAAAGGAAAAAGTACAAAAGAATATAATAGGGACCTTTCCATCAAGAAATAATAAGTCTAATTTTCTAACAAGGAGGAGTCACCACTCTATGAAATGGTGAATAGGAAAACCTTACCCATCCAGAAATATATTTTTGATATTTTGGCAAAGGTTGATAAATTATGGGACTCTTTTGATGAAAAATTCCAAATTTCTATGAAGATTGCTAAAGAATCTAAGACGCAAAATAGTGATTATAACTGCATGAGATAAAAGAAGTTGAACATCCTACCAAGAGGTAAGGGTAGTTGTGAAAATAGACTTTGAAGATGATACTAGTTGTAACATCTATCAATACAAACATCCAAATGGGTGTTTCTTGGTGGTGTCACACTTACAAGAGTTTGGGATGTACGCATTGAATCCATGACTAGCAAGGAGGTAAGCACCTAGATAATTACCTTATCCTCAAGGCAATCCAAGGTAGTTCCACCAACAATAATAAAATTATTATCCAAATGAAGCTCTACCACAACCCTATGAACAATAACAATATCGGTAACAACCAAAATCATGGGGGATGCCACCATTAAGGTAGAAATATCCTTACATGCAAATAGATCCATATGGACACTATGTTTAGCAACCTGTCTCTCCAAGAAGTTCTTCAAGCCATGCCTCATTTCAGCATTACTATTACCCTCTAGAGTACCATGGAATACTTTCACCATCCACCCAAGGAAAGAACCCATATCCATACCACCCTCTACATCTGTCTGCACACATCCCTTTCCTCTTTACCTAGTTACCTCCTACTCCATTTATGTAGGAAGAAATTCTTCTATAGCCATAGAAACAAAATCCTACGATGGTTGTACACTCACAATCAGGTTTTTTGTGAAATGCTTCAAACAATTGATCTAGGAAAAAACCATTTTTCTGATCCAATAGTCCTCCTAAACCCTCAAAACCTAATGCAACTAGTCACCCTACACCTCCAACATCCTCACCCTCTACATCAAACACCTTTGAGTGTCCTTCAAACAAAATACTACCTCGTATCCACATTGTGATGCTAACTCATGTTGTTCTTGATTGGATCAAGGTTAGCAATCTTTCCATGAAAAGATCTAACCCAAGAAGTTATCTCATTTACTTGTATATCATTGGACATGAGCCATGCAAGGCTCTTCTTGATTCTAGTTTTAGTGTCAACCTCATCTCTTAAAACATGTACAAGGCTCGGAATCTACCACCTCTCAAGGAGAGCAACATCTATTTAGAATTCGCAAACCAATCAATCACTATTCCTTTAGGATTAGTAGAGGACATTTTGACCATAGTTAGTGGGTGATCCTATCCTATCAATTTTCTAGTGATCAAGATTGAAAATTGCAAAGGTAATATTCCCATCATTATGGAAAAGGCTTGGTTAAACAACTAATGCACATATTGGGAAAAGGAACCTTTCGTTGGAAATCTCCAAGGAAAATGAATTTGAAAAGTTAGAGAAGAAGTGCATTCCATGCATTATGTATAGTGAGAATGGGTGCAATTGCATGTAAAAAATATGGTTTGTCAAAAATACATCTATTAAAGCATGCAATTAGTGTGCACAAGAAATAGAAATACAATGGTATCTGTACATAGTAGCTACAAAGCAAGAGGGCACCCAATGGCTAATAACTGACTCAAATAGTAGCACATCATGCATGGAACCAATTGAGAGCCTAACATGTGCTTATATTGAAAGCATGGATGAACTTAAGTAAGCTCATCACCAACTCTCTAATAATAAAGATGATGATACCTGTTGAGGAGAATTGGAAATCCCTAATAAATTTGAGTAGGAGCTCCTAGAGCTGAAAAATTTACCAGTCAGCATGGAGTATGCATTCTTAAATAATGGTAAGCTCGTCATAATCAATGCCAGAATTCCTCCTAAATAAAAATAAAAGTTGTTAAAGGTGGTTAATAAATGGTCAATGGCCTTTTCTTGGTCATATCCCAAGCTGACAAGAATCGATCCAAGGATATGCCAACATCACATTTACACCGATCCAACCATGAAGCCAAGACCGTAGCCACAGAAGTGACTGAACCCCAAATTGAAATAGATTATCAAGGAGGAAATAGAGTAACTCCTAAAGGTAGGTTTCATCTATCCCATTGAAGATAGTGAGTGGGTTAGCCCACTCATAATTGTGCCAAAGTAAGATGGCAAATGGTGGGTCTGCATCTACTTTAGTTTATTGAACATGGTGACATTTAAATATCATTTTCCATTACGATTTTTGGATCAAGTATTGGATACCATACCTAGACATTGCTATTATAGCTTCTTAGAAGGTTATAACCAAATTCAAATTATGCTAGAAGATTAGAAAAAGATAACATTCACAAGTCCTTATGAAACTTTTACATATTATAAGATGCCAATTAGTATGTGCAATGCCCCTACAACATTTTAACGCTTGGTCCTTAGTATTTTCCAGGAGAAGATGGTAGTGGTATGGAAGCCTTCATGGATGACTTCTCCACCTATGGATCTATGTTTGAGCAAGCCTTGGATCACCTTAAGCAAGTATTGAAGAGATGTGTCAAAAAACATCTATGGCTTAATTGGCAAAAGATTCATCTCATGGTCCAAGAATGCATTATGTTGGGCATCAAATTTCACAAGAAGGGATTGAGGTTGACCCAGAAAAGATAAGGGTGATCCAAGGAATTACATGCCAACTAGAGATAGTCAAAGATGTCAAATCATTCCTTAGACATACTAGCTACTACTAATGATTCATAGAGAATTTCTCCAAGATTGCAAAGTCATTGGTCGAACTTATGAAGAAGGATATCCTATTCATTTGGACAAAGGAGTGCAAACATGCATTCCAATAGTTGAAGGAAAAATTCATAAAAACTTTAATTCTATGGGCACTAGACTAGTCCATACCATTTCACATAATGATGGATGCATCTAATTATTCTTTGGAAGAATTTTGTTTGCAACTAGATGATAAAAAACATCCATATTACATGCACTACGCTAGCTAAAGCATTGTGGGTACATAGCTAAATTACACTACAACTGAAAAAGGACTAATGGTTATGGTGTTTTCTCTTGAGAAGTTCAAGCACTATGTGCTTGGCATCAAGGTGTTTGTGCACACAAACCATAGGGACATCAGCTTCCTAATGAACAAGCCAACGGTAAGCCCATGTATCATACAGTGGCTGATGATCTTGCAAGAATTCAATTTCATGATGATAGATCAGAAAAGGACTAAGAATGTGGCTGCTGACCACCTCTCTTGATTAAGATGGAATACCAAAGAGAAGGAGAGCCCAATCTCTAATCATGTCCTAAATGAATGCTTCTTTACTACTACAATAAATGAATAGATGCCCACAAAACGAAAATGGTACGATGGCATCCTAACTTATCTTCTCACTTAGGAGATGCCACAAGATCTTGACTTTAAAAGGAAACAATAGTTTCTTCATCAATCCAAGTACTTCATGGAAATCAATGAACACCTTTACAAGGTATGTGTTGATGGCCTAGTTCTAGTTCACTAGTGTGTGCCTAATGTAGATCAATTATGCATTCTATAGGATGCTCATAAATGCCCTTGCAGAGGCCAGTATGTAGGGAGGTGAATGACCATAAAAATATTAATGATAGAATATTATTGGCCTACAATCTTCAAAATTTTCCATAAGCTTGTTTGATCTTGTAAATGCTACCAATGAGATTATGGGATGACTACATGAATGGAGGGTTCTCAACAATGGATTCAGCCATTGGAGCCCTTTGATATTCGGGGCATAGACTTCATGGCTTCCATCACAACCATGTCAAATAGAAAATCATATATTATAGAAGTAGTTGACTACTACACCAAATGGGTAAGGGGCAGTAGCCATCACTAATTATACATCATCCATTGCTACTCGATTCATAAAACAAAATGTTGTAAATAGGTTTGATGTGCCACATGCACTAATTTTTGATAATGAAACCCATTCCACAAGTGCCATCTTTGGCAAGTTAATGCAACACTTGGGGGTCGACCATAAATTAACAACACCTTACCACATCCGAGCCAATGGTCAAGTAGAAGTCACCAATAGGGAGATTACTAAAATTTTAACAAGAATCATATGCAAATATAGAAAAGACTGGAGCATAAAACCCAATGACATCGTATGGTCTTATTGCTCAACATGGAAACTTCCTATTGGCTACTCTCCCTATGAGTTAGTGTACAGGAAACTCCCAATGTTCCCAATCCAATCTGAGCTCCAAATACTTTTAACAACATGTGACTTGGACTTTGAATTGAGTCTAGCACAAAGAGAATAATTACTCAACCTAAACATGCTAGATGAAAATCGACTAGTGGCCTATCTTTGAATGAAGTGCACAAGGCATACAACAAAACATTACATGACCTAAGGATATGGAAAGTAAAATTTCAACTAGGTAATAATGTTCTCTACTAGAACACCACACACATACCTCAAAAGACAAAATTTCAAACATTATGAAAGGAACCTTACATAGTTTTTGAAACCTTTCCTTCTGGGGCCATGACCATATACAAACCTAACAACCCTAATAAAAGGCAGTTAGTTAACATCCAACATGTAAAGATTTTCCATGAGCCCAAGCAAGCTAGTATAAAAAATACCCTAACAGATGGACAACCACATTCAATTTTTTAGATCTCCTCCTTCCAAATCAGTCATGGGGGAGATGGCCATCTATGCTAATTATCCATATGGCTCCTCAATTTTTCTAATTTTTTTTGTTTTCCACATTTTTGATTTTTTTGCAAATTATTTAATTTTACATCTTTTTGATTTTCAAATTTTTTCTATTTTTACACCTTTATTTGTTTCACACCATCATTAGTACGTTTGGATCCTTCCTATATATTTTATACTTTCTTTTATATTTTACCATGTTTAAGTGTGACTTTCAATCGTTGCTAATAAAATATGCTTTATTGCCAATAGGACATAGGTTGTCATGATTGCTATTGATGGTGGTTTGTGTTTAGTGTTTGTTTACTGATGTCCAGTTTCTATTTTTGAATTTTTGTATCAATGACTCAATCTTGGTTTCTTTTTCATGGTTATAGGTAGTGAGTTTATGACATCCACCCATCCACCAAATGTATGGTTTTTCTTGCTTTTTAAGTTTGAGGTCCCTTCCATTATGTAAACTTTTAACCAACTAGTGACCTTGGTAGTTTTGGAAATTGGGAAAGATTCAAAGGTTTAAATAGGGTGTAACCTCAAGGGGACTCAATACTCTTTGTACTTTTCTACTTACTTGAGTTCTTAGGTGTTTTCATTGACTTCTTCCCATTCCATATGATCTAATCAAAGGAAGTTAAATAATGTATTTGCATGGTGTGGTTCCATTTTACACAAAAAAAAAACGGACACATGGATGGAAATTCAAAGCACATCCCTTGATAAAGAAATGGGCTACAAACACTGGTTATGGGACTAGAAAGACATGTTACCCATGCCTAAAGGTCCCCTCTAACTAAGGCCCTCTCTCACTTCCTATCTCTATTTTCTCCTCTTTTTGGAATAGTGGTTTTTTTGTGGGGAACATCCTTGTATCTCAAGGAGGTGGATCAGTCTTAGAGTGGTGATACAAAGTCACTGGAAGTGGTTGGTTTTGGTCTGGACTAAAGATGGATCTTCTTAAGTGATTTTAAATATGCAATCAACAAGGAACTTCTTATGACCTGAACTCAGAAATCCATTCCACCTTCTCTGTCATCCATCACTACTGCTCATAATTTAGCTTGCTACCAATGTCCATGTTTTTGATCCCTTGATTTGGTTGGATGTACTTGAGTTCTTAAGTGGACCCTTCTAGGTGGGTTCTTAACCTTCCTTACCATTAGTCACCTATGGAGTTCATGGGCTCCTCAGTTGAAGTTATGCAAGGGTAAATTAGGCATGTGCCTACTATGAAGAGGCCCTACTTATGTATCTTTGGTTAGAGTGTTAAGCCCCTTACCCTTGACATCGTTGTAATCATACCTTCCATGTGCCTCATTTTTCATCCTGCTTTGTGCTACTATCCAATCTTATAACATTAATTCTCTAAATTATTTTCTCCAATTTCTCAATTTTCTAAGCTCCAATTCCCTCTTCTACTATTTGATTCTAATTATGATCTTTCAGGCTTTCATTTGACTCTAATTTCACTGAAAAATTTCTTGTATTTTCAAAGTTTTGGAAAATTCAAATAAAGCCAATGGTGGTCAATATCTACATTGACTAGGCCTAGTCAATCTATCCAAATCCATTGATGGGGCCCTATCAATGCATGAGAAAAATACTATAAATATTGTTGAACACTTTTCCATTTTTACCATTTGCCTCATAACAAAAGGGGAGCTTTTGCCATTTTTTAGAGCCCAAAACCTTCCCAAGTCCATAACCTTCCAACAGTTTGCCCAAATCACTCTATTCTTCGATCCTACAACTACTAGAGGGGTCATAAATGTTCCATTTTTTATAGAAAATGTTTTCCCATTTCTCTAACTCCCACAAAGGTCTGACTAGGAAATCAATTGTCAAACATCAAAGATAGAAGAGTTAAACCTTTCCAACAAGCTCTAGTGATAGTCACAATGAATAATTAGTAAATAACTAATTAATTAATTAATTAACAAAACATTCAATCTGCCATGATCCAACCTTAGTCAAAGTATAACCAACTAAAGGGAAAGGTATCCAATAATTTTAAGTTATACATTATATCTACTAATTTATGGATGTGTTGTAACCATAGATGGCACAAAAGAGAAAGCATCCACAGGAAGCAGGACCATCCAAACCAAAGGAAAAATGCCCAAGAACTAGAAGTGTTTAGGAACAAGCCATAGAAGAACTGGTGGAAATCCATGCAACGGGACCTCTTTGAGAGGAGCTTAAAGTGGAATATGTTTGGTCAATTCCTAAATTAGAAGTACCCTTAGAACAATAACAACATGGAGAAGTACTGGAACCAACACCAAGGATTGAATTCACGTTAACACAAGCCTACCTCAATGCTATCAAGCCTTGTGACATCCAATGCTCAATTCTCTAAGAACTAAATTTCAGGCCATTTTTGGAACATGCCCCAGCAAAGGTTAAGACACAAGTACAAACCTCTTCCATGTGGCGAATTATCACTTCCAATGGGAAGTGGTACATGGGAGAGACATACCTCTTTAGAATAACAGAAGGCTAGGCTCTATCGTAAAGATCAAGGACATCCAAGTGTCTTCTTCGGCCAATGATATAATCCAACATGCTCCTATGACTTTCTAGTCTAGGATTTCCTTGATCAAGGGTAGAGATCATCTACTATGCTAATGATACAATCCAGCATGCTCCTGTGGCTTTCTAGTCTGAAATGATGAAAGAAAAGACAACAACTACCACTAAAGAAGGGGAGTAGTAGCTACCACCTCTACCACCCACTCAAGAAACAACTTTGAAGGCTCACATATCCATTAAGAACTTGCATGAAATCTAAGAACAACTCTTGCATGAGTAGAAAAAATGTGCACAAACAAGTGGTGGCCTTCCATCTGTATATCGACCAACAATGAGTCACCTTAATGAGGTGGCTTAAAAAATCAATCAGATGGAGAGAGGTGGGCCAATATTCTGTGTCCAACAAATGCATTTGTCTGCAAGATTGGATCCCAGTTCCTAAGAGGTGATGGTGTCCTTATCACAACACCATCCATTCCTATAGATCTCTAGGAATGTTGCTTCCTTTTCAATGCACTTGGAGGAGGGCAAGGGGGCAATTTTACTAGTGATGCAATGCCAGGGGTAGGAGATGGCCACTAAAGTAGTTTCTAATCAAGTTATTGAAGTACTTAACACACCTATAGTGTCTGTACTATATATAACTACACTTCAAGATGTTCAAATGTCCATAGGCACAGTCAGTGGAAGATTAAATATAGCTTAGCATGAAGAATTTCTATATCGACTAGTAGGGATCACACAATTAATTTCAGATATCTTTGATCTTTTGGATAACATCATAGAAATCCAATTAGAGCAACTAGAAGTAAGGGGAAAGCGCATCATTTTTGAGTGGAAACTTAAAATGTTTCAAGCACAAAACCAATGATTAGTTACAAAGATAACCGAATTGCCTACCCACTTTACTGACCCTGTACTTCTCAGCCTAATAATAACCAAAGATGAAGCTTTACAACAGCTTCAAGAATGATTCAAGAAGGCTGAGAAGGAAGCAATGGCAGTCATCTTCAACTAGTCTGTAGCAAAAGAAAATACATATTTCATTCAAAAGGACTTGGTTCAGATGCGCTAGGAGAAAGAATCACTAACCATAGTATATATTGGAAAAGTGATGAAATGTTTTAATATATCAGAAGCAGAATTTATAAGTTCTCCTTTGGCTTCTTATTTTCAATTATCTAGGAAAGATTATCCTAATACAGAAGAAGAAATTTCCGAAGTAAAATATATTCCATATATTTTCATTGTTGACTCTTTAATGTATGCTATTGTATGCACTCATCTAGATATAGCATATGCAGTAAGTGTTGTTAGTACATATATAAATAATTATGGTTGGAACCATTTGCTTGTTGTGAAATGGATTCTTAAATACCTAAAGGGCAGTCAATCTACATGTTTATGTTTTGGAAATAATTATTTGAATATTTTTGGTTATGTTGGTGCAAATTTTGTAGCTAATTTAGATACTAGACATTCAACTACAAGTTATGCTTTTATTTTAGGCGATGTTGTAGTAAGTTGGATGTCAAAACTTTAATCTCCAGTAACTTTGTTTACTATAGAATCTGAATATGTGTCATTGGCAGAAGCATGTAAGGAGATGTTATGGTTGCAAATATTTTTACAATTTCCTGGTGCAAAGCAAGATAGTTATGAAATTTTCTATGATAGCCAAAGTGCCTTACATCTAGTAAGAAATTCAGCTTATCATGACAAAATAAAACATATTAATATTAAATACCATTTTATTAGACATACTATTGAAGAAGGCTTCATTAATTTGCAAACAATTAACACCAACAAAAATATTGTTGATGCATTGACTAAAGTGGTTGCAAGGAATGTACATGTTTTTTTTGCACAAAATAGCTTGAAATAGCAAAGACATAAGAATGCAGTTTGGAACGAGAGCATCTCTAACTTGAAGATTTGTCAAATTTTTCTTCAAGTGGGAGAATTGTTAACTTTTAGTTAATGTAAAAAAAAACTTTTCCTCTATTTTTATCAACTTCCAACTTTGTAATGTTTTCTTGAAGAAATTTCTAAAATTATCTAAAGTTTGTAATAGAAAAAAGATTGTT
>MNCI01021874.1:48901-81691 GCA_015680685.1 Gnetum montanum
GTAGTACTTGTTGAGATGATTCCAATAGTATGAATTTCATCTCAATCGGATTTACGGTATAGGAGCTATTGACATTTAAAGTTTTTTATTATGTGTGCATTAAAATAATATTAAATTATTAATTTATTATTGAACAAAACAAATTGTCAAAATTTTAGGGTCAAAAATCAACCAAGAATTGTCATTTACCCACACCAAATTGTTACCTTGTTAATAGCTGAACTACCACGTCAACTGCGAAGGTAATAAAAATAACAATAAAAAGTTTAAAAACTTTTTCAACAGAAGGTTGCCAATTCAAATCCCAACCACCTACTTTAACAAATACATATATACATATATAGAATTAAAAAAATTGTAATTAGGAGGTCATGGGTTCAAACCCCAACCCTTCTAACGTTAAAAAAATCCATTTAATAAAATGAAATAAATAAATAAATAAAAGTAATATTAATTATTATTATAAAAATAAATAATATAAAAATTAATAAAAAATATTGCTGTAAGCAGGCCTATGGCCAACTGTAGCCAGGTATGTGGCCAATCGCGAGGTCGTCGGTAGGCCACAGCAGGGCTTGCTCCCAGCTACGATAAGGTCGTTTCATAGCCATGGCTGTAAGGGACTAGCCCTTGGGCCCACCCAAGGGCACCCAAAAGCCTTTTAGCAGCAATGACTATGGCCTACCTATTAGTAATGGCCATGCTGCCTTCCACGCATTGTGGCCACCATGTTGCCACCCGCCACGCATCATTGTTGCTACTCCTGCCTCGCTGTTGTTATCCTTAGCCAACCACCAAAACACGTTGCTAAATCCAAAACCCTCACTTCCAGTGCCCTCTACCACCACCTACCATTCTACCACTCCATCACTCCCATTGCACCTTGGCCACCGCTTAGCATCAACGTTGGAAACAGGCTATAGGGGTAGATGATTCTTCTTTGTCGACCCTAGCGTGGGGTGTGCAAGCTCTAACCAGGGCCATGCTAGCCCTTGCATAGGCTGCACAGGCCCACCCATGAGCCATGTTTGTCCTTGCACAAGCCCTTACCCATACAAATGCCACTATCACGCATCTCACCTAGCTATAATGCTACCACCAAATTATCACTGCCTTCCACTCTGTCCATCACTAGCTTCCACACTGCCCATCACTACCTCCTATGCCAGCCATCACTACCACTCGTGTTGCCCATCACTACCTTATATGCCATCCATCACTACCTCTAGTGCCATAGCATGGATCTTGAAATGGCACTGTGACTATTGGACAACGAAATAGTAAATTCTCCTTTATATGATAGAAAAACTTGAAATTCTTGTCAATTAACAGAAAATTCAAATTTTCACCATTAAACTATTAGTTTAAATTGGGAACTTGTAAAAATAATTTCCAAATTTAAAATTTGGTAGGATGGTAGCAATAAAGATAAAAATTCCGTAATTAAGCATGCTTGCTCTAGAGTAAAACTGAGATGGGTGACCTCTCAAGAAGTCTTGTCTTTTGTGCCAAATGTCTTAGACTCCAAAAGCCATAAAATTTTAATTTTGGAAGTCTTATTCGACAAACAAAGAGTTGTTTACTATAGATTTCAACCTTTGAAACCTAATGATAAAGTCAAATCCATTCCAAGAAACCCCAAAAATTAGTTTTTACTCCTTGCCCGATATAGCGCTTCAAAATCCTTAAAAGTTTAATTTTGGTATCACTCAAGCATACGATGTCTATTTTCAACATATGAATAGTCATTTCTAACATTTTTCACCCTTCTAAACTTAATGGTGAGGTTAGATTTACCATCTAGGCATCCTATAATTCAATGATATCATAAATTCAACAATTTAGACTTTAAGATTTACAAATAGTCTTAAGATTACTATGGCATGTTATTAGTTACATTGCCAGAGTCAGTGTTCTCAAGGGGGGTAGAAAGGTTATCAAAAATAATATAGTTAAATATTACTAAAAATGAGATAATGTAATTATATATATTACTAAAATTAGATAATATAGTTACATATTACTAAAATATATGATGTTATTAAATATTACTAAAATTAGATAATATAATTATAAAAATAGATAATATAGTTATTCAGTTGATGTAGTTATTATTAGTCGATATATTAGTTATTGATCAATTGATGTATTAGTTGGAGAATTAGTTTAAGAAATAGAACAATCTTCAACTGTTAAGAAAAGGGTATATTAATCCATCCTATAATCAAAACATAAGGTAAAAACAATATGGAGACACAAAATCTTATTTCAACAATGAGTATGATACTCATGAAGAGAAATGATCTAGACAAGAATCCAAAAATAGGAATGAAAGTTGCAACATACAACATGCTTGCAAGATCTCTAGTGAGTGAGAAACAATATCTGCTATGTCCATCATGGGCCTTGGATTGGCACAAATATCGATAACCATGCATTTTAGTAGAGTTAAAAGATTTGGATGCTAATGTCTTGTGCTTACAAGAAATCTTACCATGGGAATTTCTATATCAATTCCAACTAGATTTGGAAAAGATGAGATATAGAGGTATTTATAAGCAAAAAGATTCTTGTGGAAGTTCTTCTTTTGAGCTGTAGAAATTACAACATGGATGGTTGTGCAATCTTTTATAAAGAAACCAAGTTTGAATTGGTACAAAGATTTGAATGGAGTTTAGAAAATATGATTTTTAAAATTCCAGAACTTCAAGCAATGGGAAAGAAAGAATAGTCAAGATTTCGGAAAAATCACATACCCCTAGCAGTGATTCTAAAAGTTTATCTATCAAGAAGATGTGTATGCGTGGTTAACACACATTTAATTGCCAAACCAACATGTTCAAATGTTAGACTTTGTTAAGGAGCATACTTGCTGAAGCAAATAGAAGAAAGTTTAAAGAAGAAATTATTCCTAAGTTGTAGCAATCTAGTTCCATTTATTCTTTGTGGAGACTTCAATGCAAAAGTTGGAAGTAGTGTTCTTCAATTCTTAAAATATGGATCTATAAAGAAATCTTTGAAAGATGAACCTGACTTGAAGAAGATGTTTCCATCAATTCAACATGCAATTCCATTAGCCAGTGCATATTCTACTTATTTTGAATCTTCAATAGATTAATCAGTTTCTAGAATTCCGAAACAAATAATGTTGATGGATAACACTCATCAAGACCACAATTTACAAATTATTTTGCAATGATTAATGAAGATGGGTCAACAACATTCTTCATTGAGACTTTGGATTATATTTGGTATGATATCTGATTCTTTCAAGTTACCAAGTTACTAAAGTTGATTTCTAAAGAAGAAGTTGAGAAGAATCAAGATCAAGCCTTGCCATTACGAACAAGACCATCTGATCACATACCACTTATGGTAGAATTACAATTACTCCCATCAATTCATAAGGTTGATCAAGATCAAGAAGTATCTCACTCTTACTTTTATATGATGATCTTATTATTATATTTATTGCTCAATTTATATTTCAATTAAATTAATAGAATATCTAAGGAAATGTAAGTTGGGAATAAATAATTTTCCCTGGCTTCACTTGGATAACCAAATATGCGGTGCACATTGTGTGACACTAGTTATAACTAGTGATTGGTAGTTGGTAGATCTTTAATTCACTTCTTATCGTTATCTTGGAAAATGAATTATCAAGAAAGTAATATTTAATTTTTCATATAATCTTTCTCACATATATCTTATTCGCAAAATAAGCAAGAAACAACTTCAAGTTCAAAGGAGGAATCAAATTATTGTAGCATAGGATCATGAAAGAAAGCATTGGAGGTAGAAAAAGATAAAGAACGTGGACTCCTTCAAGGATGAATGAAACCTAAGGGGGGGATATTGTTACATCCCCATTCCCAAATGATGTGATTGCCTAATGAAGATGGTGTCTCTTCATAATAAGTGTTATTGTCATCTTAACAAACCCGAAAGGGTAATTGTGATTAAGACCCAAAAGGGCATGTTGTAATAACGGACGTGTCTCTTGAGATAACCTTTGAGGGTTTGACCTAAGACATTTATACCCAGGGTTAGAGGTTGTGCGAGCATGGAGTTGGAGAGGTGAGTAATGGGAGCTGGGTGAAGTGGGACAAAAAGTGGACTAGCCATCTTTTCTGGCCAGGTTATAGGCCTAACTGTGGTGGTAGTGCTAGATTGCCTCTAAAGGATAGATGCCAAAGGAAGAAAAGCCCAAGGAACACTCTCTCAGAACACAATCTTGATACAGTTTTCCATATCAATAAAGCATTCTTTTCTTTCTTTTTTTTGCATTTTTTTCTATTTTTTCTGTATATATAATGCTGAATATCACTTATATTTCGCATTGGTATATTTTCTTTGTACGCATAATGTCTAATATATGGTATATTTGACATTTGCCATGATGTCACAATTGCGGGGACATTAGTGTTCTAACATAGAAATTGTCTCAATGCCTTAGTGAGTGAGAGATAAGAATTGAAATAAGTTTGAAAAGCTAAGAAATCACCCCCTGCAAGAATCTAAAGAAATTCAGAAACAGAGACAAATCCATAAGAAATCAAAGAAAACTGATGAAATAGACTCCTCACTCTCATGGTGAATTAGATTTTCAGGCATGGATTATAGCTGATATTCAGAACATTGTCATTTACTGTTATCTCCCATAATATTAGGATCACTAAATTAAGAAGATTTTTCGTCTTCAAAATGTTGCTCTGTTAGAATCTTCAGCAAATTTCGGTGTCAATGGTCAGACTGATAACGTACTAATATAATAATAAGAGCAGATCCACTGGAATGGGGCCATCAGCCTGGAAAGGTAAAATAAGACAAACTTGAAAACTTTAAATTTCAGTCTTTGCGTGTCTACAATGATAATATTTGCAACATGGCAGTCAATGATTGATGAGAGAAAAAATCTGAACACAAACGCCGCACAATTTCCGTGTGGTTGTACTATTAATATTGTTATGTTATATTCAGAGATTATTAATCTTGCGTAAGTCACGGGACACTTGACAATTTTAAGTTCCAGTCATTGTGTGTCTACAGTGATAATATTTGCAACACGGCAGTCAATGATTGATGAAAGGAAAAGTGAAAACAACATAAACATCGCAAAATATCGGATTTCGGTGCGCTTATACTATTATTACTGTTATATCATATTCAGAGACTTGCGTAAATCACGGGAAACTTAAGGCAATGATTGATGAGCGAAAAAGAAGGAAGGAACAACATAAACGCCGCACAATTTCGGTGCGCTTGTATTATTATTATTGTTATGTCATATTCAGAGACTATAAATGTTACGTAAGTCACAGGACACTAAGGAACGTGCCCACTGTGTTCTCTCGCGAGAGACGGAAAAAGTTGAAAGTTCAAACCACACCCTCAAAGTTTCATTTTTTTTCAGTGATTAAAACATAATCATTACAGATTTTACATTATATATATGATCCCTCCATCCCGGTGCAGTTACATAAAATCTGACAAATTTGTGTGTTAACTGGAGTTCCCTTCATCTCCACAACAAGCAACTGCAAGTTTGGTGAGCATGGAGTTGTATTTGGTTGCAGGCATTCTGCTTTATGTGCTGCTGCTGATGATACTCGTGCCATGTTACTCTCTTCCATCTGAAATGGAGATTCAAGCTTTGCTGGATATCAAGGCACACATCACACATGATCCATCCCATATTCTGAGCGGCTGGAATTATAGCAACCGTCATCAACTATGCTCCAATTGGAATGGAGTCCAATGCTTTCCTGATCGTCAAAGAATCGAATCCCTGAATTTAAATTTCGGAGATCTCGTTGGGGAAATTTCTCCATCTATTTGCAATCTTACGTTTCTAACCAATCTGACTATGTCTCACAACCAACTGTCAGGCTTCATCCCTCGGCAAATTGGTATGCTAAGGTATCTTCAGACTCTAAAGTTGGCTGGAAACCGACTTCAAGGTAATGATGATTTCCAATCCTTAAAGGAGACAATTATGAATTATTTACATGTTTCTTTTGTTATCTTATACGGAATTGTTATCATTTTGTTTCCTCCACTTTGTTGTTATAACTTGTAACATCGCACATGAATTTACTTGTCTCTTTTGTTATCTCATATGGAATTGTTATCATCTTGTTTCCTCCACTGTTGTTATAACATCGTACATGAATTATTTGTTATCATCTTGTTTCCTCCACTGTTGTTATAACATCATACATGAATTTTTAGGTAACATCCCTTCAGAGTTGGGTCAGATTACGCAGCTAAATTCATTGGATCTAAGTTATAACAACTTCCATGGCAACATCCGTGATGCATTAACAAATTGTTCTTCTCTTCGAAGTTTGATATTGTCTGGTAATGCTTTTTCGGGTTCCATCCCTCAACGTATCTGCCACCTGAAACATCTGCAAGAACTGGACTTCAGTTTTAATCATATGCATGGCCAGATCCCATCTTGTTTATCCAACTGTTCTTCTCTTCAAGAATTGAGGTTGTCTAGAAATGTTCTTTTGGGTTCCATCCCTCAACATATCTGCCAGCTGAAACATCTGCAAGAACTGGACTTCAGTTTTAATACTATGCAGGGCCAAATCCCTTCATGTTTATCTAACTGTTCTTCAATTCAAGAATTGAGGTTGTCTGTAAATAATCTTTCGGGTTCCATCCCTCAACAGATCTGCCGGCTGAAACATCTGCAAGAACTGGATTTCAGTTTTAATGACCTGCAGGGCCAGATTCCCCTATGTTTATCCAACTGTTCTTCACTTGAGAAGTTGCATGTAATGTCCAATTCGCTGGGAGGCATCTTACCAGCGTCCCTGTCAGTTCTCTCAAGGCTTTCAGAGTTAGCATTGGGCAACAAGTTTGGGGAGGCAGGCCGTCTCGAAGGTGCCATACCATGTCAGTGGCGGAACTTGACCCAACTCAGGGTTTTAATACTGCAATCAGACAAGATTAATGGCTCTATTCCTTCAGAGTTTGGTAGGCTACAGATGCTCCGTATCTTATATTTCGGTTCACAATCCTTGTCAGGCGATTTACCACAGCAACTCGGAAATTTGTCACAGTTAAACGTCTTAGATATACAAGGAGGCCTACTCACAGGATACATACCCGCAGAGCTTGGCAAACTCAAAAACCTGACAATCCTAACGCTAACAGGAGGGAATCTCACGGGGCCATTGCCGGAGGAGCTTTGTTCTTTGACGTCTTTGAATAGTCTGTACGTGGCAGGCATATTACAAGGTCATATTCCGGATTGTGTTTATCAACTGCAGCAGCTAATGAGTTTGGGTCTTGTGGGAAATGGTTTAAGAGGGGAAATTTCCTCGTCTATTTGGAATTTAACTTCCCTCCATAAGTTGGAGATATCAGGAAAAAATCTTTATGGAATGTTGTCAGAGGAGATGTGCAATTTAACAGGCATGATGATGCTGAACGTAAGCGCAAACTTGAGAGGCCATATTCCAGATTGCATTGACAACATGAAATTTCTGGTTTTTATTATCTTACCCAACAACAAATTGAGGGGTTGCATCCCAGGGTCTATTGGTGCCCTTAGTTGGCTTCACTATCTAGATATTTCTGGAAACAGGCTTGTTGGAAATTTGCCCGCTACTCTCAAAGACTGCAGTAACCTCTACTCCTTGTTGATTTACAGCAACAACTTCAGCGGAGAAATTCAAGTGGCACTTCCATCATCCTTGAAAGTGCTCTCTGCTTTTTCAAATGGATTTTCTGGGTCTCTCTCTCAGCCATTGGCCAAATGCACGAGCCTTACAGTGCTGGATTTCAGACATAACAGTTTGAGTGGCTCACTGCCAGAATCTGTGAAGGAAATGAGACAGCTTAAAGCATTGAATTTGGGCCACAATCAGTTGGAAGGAGCCATTCCTTCATGGATAGTCAATTTAACAAACTTACAGGTTCTTGATTTATCCAACAATCGATTTCATGGTAGCATTCCAGCTCAGCTGCAATTGCTCAAGGGATTTCAACACGTGTGGCAGTGGGATTTCAGGTCCTACTCCTACCTTGGATTGCCTCTGAACGTGTATTGGGAGCTGATTTTCATCCAGAAAGGGCTGAAACTGTTCAACCTAAATAATGTGCCTCAACCTACTACTATGAAGATCATGTTCAATGAAGGGCCAGCACGGGTGAACATAAATAATATGTCTCTTCCTGCTGCTCTGAAGATGATTTTTATCCAAAAAGGGCTGGAACTATTGAACGAGCACATGGTATCCTACAACAATGTACTTGACCTCTCCTGCAACAATCTCACGGGTTCAATTCCAGATAGCATTGGACGCCTGGGCAAGTTAAGGCTGCTCAACCTGTCTCACAACATGTTGACTGGCCATATTCCTGCAAGCCTATCCAATTTAGCATGTTTGGAACAGATCGACCTGAATTCTAATAGATTGTCTGGCATCATTCCGCAGGAATTAAACTCCCTCAACTTTCTGGGTGTTTTCAATGTGTCAAACAACCTTTTATGCCACAAAGTTCCCACTTCTACACAGTTCACCACATTTGATGAGAGTTCATTTGCAGGGAATCCATGCTTGTGTGGATATTCTAAGAATCATCTATGCTCAGCACCACCACCAGCAGTGGACAAAATCAAAAGTCATAATGGGGGGTGGGACTGGTTTTACGATCATGTGTCACTGTTAGCATTGGGATTAGGATTTGGATTATCTTTTGGGGGAACAATTGTCCTGTATTTCCATTGGGACGCTTTTCAGCGCTTTTATGGTAGATACCTAATCTAGTTGTTCTTCCTACACGGGTCTTATTATACTGTATTATTTAAAAATATGTATGTCAACACCCTTAACCATAGCCTTTAAGGTGTTCCGTCTACAGTGTATTTTCTCTTAGATTGTCCATTAAATATTTAGATGCAATAATACTCCTCTTTCAAGCCAGCAGCCAATACTCTTTTAAGATGTGTTATCGTGCCTTCTAGAATTCATGGTTAATAATTTTTTTAAACTTCGGGCAAAAGAGAAATTAAACATTCATTGGAAGCCATTTGGGATAGATAAATTTTAATATTAGATGGGGGTATGATGTAAATAGTAAAATTCAAATTAAAACATTATTATGTTTATTTAGCTTTTTTGGATTATATCCTAATAATGGGAAATGAAAAGAAATAAAATGACATGAAGTAACCTCAATGATTTAAAATATTATAGAATGTATTAAGATAACAGCCAAATTCCTTGTTAACAACTTGATGTAAACTATATTTATAGCTTGCTTAATAAAACCAAACCCAAACCGTTCAATCCACATTATTGAAAGTGGCATTTTAATTTCATTTAATGAATCTAGGAAGTTTCTCAAAAACTATAGTAGATTGAAGATCTAAAAAAACAAAGTGAAGCCATTCAAATTACTGAAAGTGTGTTAAAGAATATTTATGTGAGGACCTAAATTAGGTGGAATACCATAAAGACTTTTTATAGGAATAAGCATTGCAACTTTCATTTCCTTGCTCGTAAGCTTGCTTGCCAAGCCCCTCTTCTTTTGGGCTTGTATCAAGTGATGTGCCAAATAAAAGAATGTTTTAAGAAAACAGAAAACAATGAAGAATGCAAATGCTATTTTGGTGGATTTTACACATACAAGTTTGCATGATAAATCTGATCCCGTTCTTCATATTTCTCAGCAGGAAAATACCAATGCTTTGATTGGTGATAATATTAAAAGACTTAGTATCAAAAAATTGCAATTTTCGATTTCGCACTAGAATTATGGTTTAGTTAAGGATTTTGCAAGACTTCCTTCATAGGTTATTCTATTGGCTACATACCTACTCTAGTGGTTCTTAAGAACCAAATATCTATGCAATGGACTTCTAGGAAAATAAGCTTCATGCATGTTCAAAATCTTTTCAAGAGGGCTTTTTTACTATTTTTGTTTGATATTCCCTAGTAGTTACAATAGGTTTTGCAAAAAGGGATTCGAAATGTTGCTAGGACCTTTCTTATTGCCTCCCTTTGGATTAAAGACCTTAATCCTGAAGAAGCATGTAAGCATACCCCATTTGTTTGGGTCAAATTTTTTGGGGCTAACTCTAAGCTTGATGTTATATGTTGATGATATTGCAAAGTAATTAGGCAAGGTTTTCTATGTGGAGGTCATGAAAGGTATCTAAAGACGTTCCTCAAGATGTGTTTGTGCAGTATTGAATTTGTGGCAAAAGTTAACAAATTGCATGGAAATTCTGATTACTAGAAATCCTCCAATCTTAAAAAAAATAGAAAACAAGTATTTACTTTGCCAAATTCTTACTACTCCTATCATCAACCAGATCATTGGGTTTATAATTGTTCAAAATTGTTGGCAAATTAAGAAGCTAATGAAATTTCCAAGAAAAAAATTTAAACAAAAACTGCATGCTTGTATAAGAATGGAGTATACACAACATCATCAAAAACAAGGCCAATATGATGATAGCAATGAACAAGAATATGTATCTAATAAGGACTCCTCTCAATCTCATACTTTGTATAGGATTTTGGATTCTATGGATGACAATATTTGACAATCTCACATAGAGGTCTAGTCAATAGTAGATGATGAAGGTTTTTACATAGTATTGCATAAAGTTAAAGTTGTTGCAAGCTCAACCTCTTTTGCTAATGTGTTAAAAGGTTTTAGAAAAATTAAAGTGTTAGCAAGGAATAATAAATTCAAATATAAAAACCTCATAGGATTGACTAAAAAATCTTAGCAGGTGAATCTTCCAAATTTGACTCAAAACCAATATCTCCTATAGTAATTGGTGTAAAAAATTCATATAATGTGCTTAATAAAGCTTCTAAGCATGCCCCTTCTACACATTCTCTATGATTAAAATTTTCTCTTAAAATGTTAGAGCATTAACAAACCCTCTTCACTTTTATCATGCAAAATTGGCCATTAGTGAGATACATTTAGATATAATTTTTCTTTAAGCATTTAAGCTTTAAGTTTTTAATCTTTAGGTTGTTAGTTCTTGCATAAAATATTTTATTTTATTCTGCTCAAATCATGTTGAAGGACATGGAGGTACTATTATTATATTTTATCCTAAGTAGAACAACTAGGTTATTAAGACTAATGCAAACTTTGTTGGTAGTCTTGTTTAGGTCATCCTCTTTATAAAGGATGAACAAGTTGGCTTATTGTCTATTTATGCTGCTGATAATGATAAACTCAAGCATGAGTTGTGGGAATATATTCTTATTATTCTTAATACGATTCTCTTTATCATGACTAGAGATTTTAATTTTGGTGCTTCATAAGGTGATAAAATTCAAGGTCAATCTATCTTTGTCATTTCTAATGATAAATTCCTTTGGCTTCATATTTAGCAAATATTCAATCATTTTGATTTTATCACAAATAGAAGAAATATGCATACAAATCAATAGTTTACTTAGACCAATCATAGGGCTGGTCATGATAGTATCATTTCTAGAATGAATAGAGTTTTCATATTCACTACAACAATTTGCAAACTAGATTCTTACAATAAGCCTTCTATTTATGCTCTTTCTCAATAAAATTTATCAGATTATGTTCCTATTATTTGTCATTTAATAATTGATGAGGTGAACAAAGTAGTTTGAATAAGGATTTTAGTTTTAATACTTCTTTTTTGTCTAATGATCCTTGCTATAGCCTTATACAATAAGCTTCGAATATTAGCTTAAGGCTTAGAGATTAAAATGGCTAAATTGCTTGTTGAAATGAGGCTATAGAAAGAATAACAAGTTGTTTGATTACTTTTGAAGGAAATTAAAGTTAAAAAGAATACAAGTATGGCTAGATGTTGAGCACAATGTTCAATATCTCACTCAACAACTTGGTCATTATCTTGGTGATGTTGTTCTCCAATAAGAGATGGCTTAGGCAATGTTTATTCTAGTTGTTTTGGATACTTCTTATGCCTAAAGTGCATAACTAAAAGCTCAAGTTAACTAGATTTGTATTGGAGGCAAACCTATTAAAGGTTTTTGTTTCATTATTGTAAAGGTAAATCTCCTTCTAGGAAGATTGATTCTATTTTGATTAATGGTTTAGTTGTTGACCAAGATAACGATATTCATCAACATTTCTACTACTTTTATAAATAAATATTTTGAATTAGAGATTAAAATGGCTAAATTACTTGTTGGAATGAGGCCATAGAAAGAATAACAAGCTATTTAAGTACTTGTGAGGGAAATTCAAGTTAAAAAGAATACAGCTATGGCTGGATGTTGAGCACAATGTTTAATATCTCACTCAACAACTTGGTCATTGTCTTGGTGATGTTGCTCTCCAACAAGAGATGGCTTAGGGAATTTTTATTCTAGTTGTTTTGGACACTTCTTATGCCTAAAGTGCATAACTAAAAGCTCAAGTTAACTAGATTTTTATTGGAGGCAAACCTATCAAAGGTTTTTGTTTCATTATCTTAAAGGTAAATCTCCTTCTAGGAAGATTGCTTCTATTTTGATTAATGGCTTAGTTGTTGACCAAGATAACAATATTCATCAACATTTCTACTATTATAAATAACTCTTTTTCTCTAAAAGTGTGAACTTGCAAAAAATGGATGTCATTTTATAGAAAATTCCAATTCATAACATTGATATTATGCTTGAGACTCTTATTTCTTTGGAAGACCTCATGAATACAATGATGCCTATGCCCAATGAAAAAGTTCCATGAATATATGGCTTTTTAAATAAGTTTTATAAGCATTTTTAGCCTTATAACATGTTTGAATTTTATGCCATGTATAAGAAGGTTGTTTGTAGAGGATCCCTTTGATAAATTCTTAATATTGATATTATTAAACTATGGCTAACGGAAGGAGATCTTTGTTTTATGAAGAATTGTTGCCCCATCATACTACTTGGAACTATATATAAAATTATTGCTAAAGCTATAGCTTCCAATATTAAGCAACATATTTCTAATGTTGTTAATCAAGAAAAATTAGGGTTTGTCCCTAGAAAATACATTCTAGGCAATGTTCTAATACTCACTAAAGCTTTGAATTGGGTTAAATACTCTAGGTAACATTACTTTCTCCTTAAGTCAAAATTTGCTAAGCGTATGATCAAATTGAATGACCTTTTGTTCTTAGAATTCTTAAGCATATCTAAGTGGAGACCTCCTTTATTTGTCATGTTTCACTTCTTTTTACAAATGGTTTAACAAAAATCTCTACTAATTGAAAATTATCTAATGCATTATTGTTGCACAAATCCATTAGGTAAGGTTGTCCTCTTGCCCCATATTTTATTTATTATTATAACTAGTGTGTTTTGCTCTATCTTTAATTTTGACTCTAGATTGAACAGTATTCATGGTGTCTCATCCTCTCAATTTTGGTTGCATCAATATTAGCCAATTTGTACATGATACCTTTTCAATGCTACAAGAATATTAGTTAAAGATTCATAAAGCCATTAATATTATTCAAACTTGCTATGATGCCTCTAGCTTGAGAATTGATAAATCATGTTTTTCATAGGCTAAGATATCGAGTATCTAATTTGATATCTTGGCCTCGATATTGAAGCACAAGTTCTGATATCGGATATTTGATATCATGGGATTCGTGCCTTTCTATAAATACAACACTTAGGTGCATGATCCAAACATCTTACTACAACAATGTTGTAGCCTAGCTCTTGTAGTTTTTTCTCCAAACTTATAATATTTTTTGAGTGTCTACAGTAGGAGTCAAAGAAGTGTGTGGATCTTTATTTGAGCACTAATGTACTTGAGCTCTTTAGTGTGAATGGTAATAAAGATGAGATTTTCTAATCAAAACTTGTAGCACTTGGAATAGATTAATGTTTTCGTTATGCATTTATTATTCATGCACTTTACTTTAATTAATTTTAAATAAGTAATTAATATTGATTAAATAATACACATAAGTGTGACTACTTTGAGCATACATTAACACTTGGTAATCCCAATAGTGCCTAACACTTGGTAATCCAATAGCATTGCAACGTGTTCAGGATATGTATAGAAAGTGGGAACATATGCTTATGTTAGGAATAGTTAAACATTAGTTGGTTATTATATTAATTAGATTAATTAAACATTTATTAATTTATTTTTAGCACTTAGGTGATTAAATGATAAAACACAAAATGATAAAAATAACATGCCTCAATTACACTTAACTATATACTTTTACCTCATAAGTGAAACTAAGAAGATAATGATCATGGTTATTAGATTCACCTCCTAAACCCAATGTACTTAGAGAGCTAAATTCTATGGAATTAAATTGGATCACTTAGCGAATGTTAGTGATTCATATAGTTGGGTGTAGGGTATACTTAATGCTCATCATTGGTGTCATTGCCAGGGACTTTGATTAGCTACATACACATACACTATCTAGGGCTTAGTGAAATTACTCAAAATAATTGTAACAAATTTTAAAGTTGCAATCATTCAAAGTAATAATAATAGTAAAAGCACACTTTTTTTTCTTTCAATCTACAATGTCTTCTTCTCACAGGACTGATTCTCCACCGTAGCTCGAGCATACATCCAATCAAAAAAGGAATGAATGGTCAAATCAACCATTGCCCCAACAATTCAAAGTGATATATACTAATATTGATCAGTGTGTGCTAGAATTCACCTTCATCTTGCATCAGGATGAATAGTTGTGATGGAGGGACATGGAGGGCAACATTGTGTTGTTGCCTGATTGATTAGTTCCTATGATGTTTCTCCAAAATTTCATGAGGTTGGGCATCCAAGGACTAAATGTGGAATACATTGTGCAAAACCATAAATATTAGCACTATTTTCCCACTAAAGCAGAACACAAGAAAGATCAGCAATAGGAGATGCACTATGAAGCATTGAAGGGGAAACTGCTTGATAACCCCTTGTTCCTACTAGGCTAGAAAGATGGAGTGGATCCCTTCTTTGGAAGTTCTCAATTCACTAACTCTCCTTCCCTTATTTTAACAAAGGGGGCATAAATCAAAATTTATAGTCCATTGTAAATAATCCTAGTTTGAGAAAGAATAGGTTCCATAACCATGTGGGCTCCAGATGGGGACAAGCATCATGATGATGACAAACATGATGATCATGGCCATGACCAAAGAAGAGGTAGTGGTAAGCACCGTGACGGTGCTATTCCTCTTTCCTCTTCACCTTTGGCATCCTCTTCTTCCTCCATTAGCTCTGACCGAAGCTGTAGAGGATGTGACTATCATGCAAGTAACTGGTGGGACAAAGATGACTGTAAGGTCCACTAGACTAGTTGAGAGTACATGTGTGCGCAATCAAGGGAGGCCTACTACTATGAACAAAGGGACAACATAGGGAATCATAGGCATCATGGCCATCACCGAGGACATGACTATGATGAGCCTTTTCTTGGAAATAGAAACAAGTTGAACATTATAGAGGTTATGAGGATTTCAACAAGACATGGGAAAGATAGTTGAATCAAATAGTTGGATATGAATAGTATCCTCAAGTTTGAAGAGGGATATAACTTAAATCCATAGAATCATCATGAAGCCTTTCATAGTGCTTGTACCTTACAGAATCTTGAAAACAAATGGAAAAAAATTAAAGCTATTCCCAAGGACACTCATCAAAGAAGCTAAAAGTTGGTACTGGTCCTTGGAGCCAAAATCAGTCCACAAATGGAGTATGATGCTTGAGATCTTCAATGAAAAGTATCAAACATACTCCTAAGTATCCAATCTGAGAAAGTAGATCCAAGGTTGAAAACAAGGAACACCTAAACACTTGGATGCATCCATGGGTAGGTATTATTCTCTTTTGCACCAATGTCCTAGCCATGGTTATTTTCAATGGAAGAAGCTCCACCATATCATAGATGGACTCCAAATAGATCAACAAGAACTCTTGGGATCTATGCCCAAGGAAGACTTTCAAAATTAAGGATCCATTAGATTCAAAGGCTGATTGAGCAAGTTGCCAAAGAAGAAGGAGAGTTGAGAAAAAGAAAAAGTGTAGAAGAGCATAACTAGGACCCTTCCATCAAAAAAAGGAGGTCTAGTTCTATGGCAATGAGGAGGAGGGACAACTTGATGAAGTGGTGCTACAAAAGGCCTTGCCGATTCAAAAATCTATTTTTAAAATTTTAGATAAGGTAGATAAAATGTGAAACTCTTTGGATGAAAAATTCCAATCCACTCTAAAAATAGTAGAGGAATACAATAAGAAAAGTAATGATCATGATCATAGGAGAAGGAAGGAAGCTAAACATGCCCACCAAAGGAGTGAGAGCAAGGCTACTACCATAGAGGAGGTTGTGAAGTCTAAATCAAATGATGATGGTGGGTGTGACATCTACCACTATGAACATCCTAAGGAATGTTATCTTATTGTGTCATAGTTTCAGAAGTCTGGGATGTATGCTCTAAATCATAGATTGGCAAGAAGGAAAGCACCCAAAAGGTTTCCTTATCCTTAAGGCAACCCTAAGTAGTTCCACCAACAACAAGCCTACTATTTGAGTGGAGCTCCACCACAACCTTATGAGATGTCCTAGCAATAGCAAAATTCACAGTCATGGAGGGTGCCACCACCAAGGCAATAGTACCCTTATTGATAGCCTTATCTATATGGGTACTATGTTCAGTATTCTATTTCTCCACATGACTCTTCTAGTCATGCTTCATTTCAACATTACTACTACACTCCTGAATACTAAAAAGTCATATCTTCAAGAGGGAAATCCCCATTTCCTCACTATCCTTCTGATCCTTCTGCACATGTCCCTCCACCCGTAGCTTAATTACCACCTACTCCATCAATGCATGGTAAAATTCTAGCCTAGCTACAACAACATAATGCCACCAAGTTTGTTAACTTACAGTAGGCTCCTCATTCGAATGTTTCAGAAAAAAAATCCCAAAAAAAAAACATTCTTCTAAACCAACAATCCTACAAAGGCCTCATAGACATATGTGGCTAATATCCCGTGATTCTCCCTCATCCTTTGCAAACCCATTCGAGGACCCTTCAAACCAAGCACCTTCCAAAGTACATACCATGATGTTGCTCCATGTTGTTACAGATTGGATGGAATGGTATGTTTAGGTTTGGCCCAATCATAAGATATGGGGAAAAGGTACATAACATGATAAACATCCATGACAGTCACACTACAAGCTAAAAAAACACACTTCCTTGGATCTAGGCTTCCTAGCAACCAACCCCATCAAACATGTTTGCAACTCTACAAGCCTTCTCTCTCAACCATAAACATTAAACATCATGAACCTTGTCCCCTAGGGCTATGCTTCTCGCAACAAGGCTTGTGAGTCATGAACATGAACAATGAGGCCACAATATTGTGGGCAAGGAGAGACATCCCTAGGGAGGAACCCACATATCACTCTATCCCTACAAGCAGTTGTCACCACTCTCCACCCACCTTTCCACCATATAGTATGATCAAGCAATAGTCATAAAATAAGAGGGCACCTAGTGACTAATAACTGATCTTAATAGCAACTCAAAAATATGCATAGAACCAACTGAGACCCTAATAAGTGTCTATGTTGAAGGCATGGATGAACTAGAGCAAATTCATCACCAACTCTCCAATGATAAACCTAATGACACCAATTGGGGAGAGTTGGAAATCCCTTAAAAGTTTAAGATAGGAGCCCCTTGAGCTAAAATCTTTTCCAACCAAAATGAAATATATCTTTCTAAACAATGAGAAGCTGGTACTCATCAATGCAAACCTTGCTCCTATGCAAAATAAGAAGTTTTTGGAGATAGTCAACAAATGGCCAACAACCTTTACTTGGTCATATTCCAAACTCATTGGGATTGATCCTAGGATATGCCAACATCACATCTATACAAATCCTTCCATGAAGCCAAAGAGGTTGCTGGAATAGTGATTGAATCCCAAACTCAAGTAGATTGTTCACAAGGAGATTGAACAAATCCTCAAGGTAGGATTCATATATCCCATTGTGGATAGAGATTGGATTAGCCCACTTGTGATAGTGCTAAAGAAAGTTGGCAAATGGAGAGTCTATATCAATTTCAGGTTGTTGAACATGGTAACTTACAAAGATCACTTTCCATTGTCATTTGTATACCAAGTGTTGGACACAATTTCTAAGCATTGCTATTATAGCTTTTTGGATGGTTATAGTGGCTATAACCAAATTTAGATTGCACTAGATAATTAGGTCAAAATAACATTCATGAGTCCTTAGGGGACTTTTGCATACAGAAAGATGCCTTTTGGTCTATGTAATGTTCTTGTTACATTCCAATGCCTTGTCCTAAGCATCTTCCAATAGTAGATTGGTAGTGAGGTGGAAGTCTACATGAATGACTTCTCCACCTATGGGGCTATAGTTGAGAAAGCCTTGGACCATCTTAAGTAAGTGCTGAAAATGTGTCTGGAGATAAACTTTAGGCTTAACTAGCAAAAAAGCCACTTGATGGTCTAGGAAGGCATTGTTTTGGGACACAAAATATCTAAAAAGATGGAACGACGTGGACCTTGGGACCCTAAAAAAATAACGGTCATCCAAGGAATTACCAAATAAATAGAAATAGTAAAATATGCGAGGTCACTCCTTAGATACACTAGCTACTATTGATGATTCATTAAGAATTTCTCTAAGATTACTAAACCATTGGTAGAACTAACAAAGAAGGATGCTACATTTTTCTAGACTAAGGAATGAAAGAATTCATTACAACACCTTGAGAAAAAGCTCATGGAAACTCTAATTCTACAAGAACCTAACTGGTCTAAATTATTCCACATCATGACGGATGCATCGAATTATGCCTTTGGAGCCATGCTCACATAGTTGGATGATTAGAAACGTCCTTACTACATCCATTGCATGAGCTAAAGCATTGTGGATGCATAACTAAATTACACCACAACAGAGAAAGAATTTACGGTGATGGTGTATGCCTTAAATAAATTCAGGTACTATGTGCTTGGATATAAGGTATTTATGCACACAAATCATAGTGTAATCAAGTTCCTTATAAAAAAATCAATGGTGAGCCCCTGTTTCATTCAATGGCTTGTGATCTTGCAGGAATTCAATCTTATGATGGTAGATCAAAAAGGGATTGAGAATATGATTACTAACCACTTGTCTTAGTTGTGATGAGACAATAAAGAGAAGGAGAGTCCACTTCTAATTAGTTTCTTGATGAACTCCTCTTTGTTAGGGCTATAACTAAACAAATGCCTAATGAGCCTAACTAGTACGATGGCATTCTCACCTATCTTCTCACTCAAGAAATGCCAGAAGAGTTGGACCATAGGAAGAAACAACAGTTTCTTTACCAAGTTAAGCACTTCATGGAAATTAGCAGACACCTTTACAAGGTGTGCACTAATGGCCTAGTTGGTTAGTGTGTCCCTAATGCTAATCAACTACGCATTCTCCAAGATTCTCACAAGGGTTCTTGTGGGGGCCACTATGCTAGGAAACGCATAACCATTAAGATCCTAATGGTAGGGTATTACTAACCAACACCTTTTAGAGACACTCACCAATTTATCCACTCTTGGGAATGCTACCAACATGATGATGGGATGACAACTCGTATGGAGGACCTTGAGCAGTGGATCTAATCATTGAAACCCTTTGACATCTAGGGCATTAAATTCATGGGTCTCATCACACTCATGTTAAATGGAAAGGTGTACATCATAGTTGCTATTGACTATTATACAAAATGGGCAGAAGTAATAGCCATCACTGACTGTACATCTTCTACAACTGCTTGGTTTGCACAACAAAAAATTGTAAACAAGTTTGATGTGCAATGTGAACTTATTCCTGACAATAGTACTCATTTTATAAGCACTACTTTTTGAAAGCTCATGTAATGCTTGGGGGTAGAACATAAATTAACAATACCCTACCACCCCCAAGCCAACGATCAAGCTAAGGTTACAAATAAGAAGATCACTAAGGTCTTAATAAGAACAATTAGTAAATATAGAAGATACTAGAGCACTAAACTTAAGAATGCCCTTTGGGCCTACTACTCAACTTGAAAACTCCCTATAGGCTATTCTCCCTATGAGCTAGTGTATGGAAAATTGCCACCTCTTCCTATTAATTCTAAGCTTCGTACCCTCTCAATAGCTTATGACCTTGACCTTGACCTAATTCTAGCATAAAAAGAAAGATTAATAAACCTCAACTTTCTAGACAAGAACTGATCGGTAGCCCTATCATCTAATGAGTTGCACAAGGCATTCAACAAGAAATGCCATGACCTCAAAATAAGAAAGGTAAAATTTCAACTAGAAGAAAAGGTCCTTTAGTCGAACCTCACACATGTGCCACAAAGAACTAAGTTCTAGACATTGTGGAAATAGTCTTACATCATCTATGAAATGTTTCCCTCTGGGGCCATGCTCGTATATAGGCCTAAAAGCCTAAATAAGAAACTATTGGTCAACATGAAACAAGTCAAACCTTTTCATGAGCTTAAGAAAGCCAATGAGCACAACACCTCCTCAAATGGGTGAGCACACTTAATATTTTGCATCTTCTCCTTCCCACTCACTTGTGGGGGAGTTGGTCATCTATGCTAATCAAAGTCAATCCTCACTTTTTCTACTTTTTTATCTTATACTTTTTTTTACACCATATTTAGTATGTTTTATCTTTCTTGAATATTTTACAATTTCTCTTATATTTTCCTTTATTTTGATTCATGTTTTTCTAATGTTTTGCTTTGTTTTCCTTTATTGTCGTAAGGAATAAGTGCCACTATAACTGCTATTGATGGTGATTTGTACTTAATGTTATTTGATTGCTAATTTCTAGAATTTATCTTTGAATTTTGGTATTCATAACTAAGACATGGTTTCTTTCTCATAGAACAGGTAGTGAGTCCACATCATCCACCCATCCACAAATTCTATAGTGTTCCTTGTTTTGGAAATATGAAGTTCCCTTGCTTAACAAAAACCTTTAATGAACTTGTGACCTTGGTACTTTTTGAAACTTGGAAAGGATTAAATGAATTGATAAGGTCATGACTTTAAGGGGATTTGATGCTCTCTGTACTTACCTACCCTCTTGAGAGCATGAGTGTTTTCATGGATTTCTCACCATTTCGCTATCAACCAATAATAGGAAGTTAAAGTCTTTGCATGGTGTTGGTCGCATCCAAAAATCCTAAAAATATAAAATGAAGAAAAAAAACAATGATGAAAATTCAAAGCACTTCCCTTAGACTTAATAATGGACTAAAAGAACTAGTTATGGGACTAGAAAGACATGTCACCCATGCTTGAAGATCCCCTCTAACTAAGGCCATTTCTTACTTCCTACTTCTCTTTTTTTCTTTTTAAGGAATGGTGATTAATTTGTGGGAGAATTCTTGTATCTTAAGGGGGTGGACTAGTCTAAGAGCATCAAGGCAAAGTCACTAGAAGTGATTAGTTTTGATTTGCACTAAGGATGGACTTTATCAGGTCATCTCAACAATAAGATCCACAAGGAAATTCATGTGACCACAATTTGGAACTCCATTCCATCTTCTCTTTCATCTACTATTACTTCCCATAATTCACCTCACTACCAATTTTTCATAGTTTTGTTCGATGTATTAGTTTGATGTGTCAAAATTCTTAGGTAGGTTCTTATGGGATTTTGTCCTTAACTTTCCATGACCACTAATCATCCATGGGGTCCACAGACTCCTTGGTTTAAGGGCATGCAAGGGCATTATGGAGAGGACCCACTTGTATATGTCTTGGTTGGGCTAGTAAAGTTCTTATTCCTTAGGCATTTTCATGATCAAATCCTTTGTGCATCCCATCGATGACAGCCAATTGTGCACTCCTTCACAATGTTCTCCAATGAAATTTTTTTTGTTTTGAATTATCTAATCCTCTTCAAGAATTTCATCATGTTCACAACTTTTCTAGCTCTCCAAGAACTTCAAGTTTGTGTTAAAACTCGTGTTTCCCTTATCTTTAATGTTGAAAATATTTAGAGTCCAAATCCTTGAAAAGACCATAAATTCCAAATTGCTTATCCAATTTACCTCGTTTTTCAATCCTACTACTACCAAAGGTAAGCTCTATGTTGTGGGGGTCAGAAGGTGAAATTTTTTTAAAAAAATTTCTCTCACTTCCACAAGGGTTTAATGAATAAAATAACATTAGAATCACTATTTTATACAATTTAAAACCCTTCCAATGAACTCTAGTAGCCACAAAAATCAAATAATATTTAAATAATCAATCTACCATAATTAAACTTAACTGAATGTAACTACCCAAAGAGATAAGGTACCTAAATGGTATAAGTTATACATCACATGCTAATCCTTGATTTTTTTTTATCATAGATGGCACCAAGAGGGAAGCATGGATTGGAAGCAAGATTAGACCAACCATGGGACAACTAGCCTAGAGTTGAAAGGCGTTAATAGCCTGAACAACCCTAGGAGAAAGCTCTGAAAAATTGAAAACTTTTTTTTGCATTTGTAACAAACTAATGCAAAATTGGCTAATTATTGCAGCTATATATAGGTTTTTTCTTTTGCATCAATGAATCTCAATGTCTTTATAAGGTTATGTTGATGCAACTATTAGAGTTGATATTTTATATAAGGAAAATGAGGAATTTTGGATGAGAATTGGGATGCAATAAGAGCCAAATGGAAGCTAGAAAAGCAATGAAGGTTGGAGAAAATGTAGAAGAGGGTTACAAGATTTTAGATGAAAATTTGGATTGGATTTGGATGAGTGGATAATGACAAAAGAAAGAAAAACTAGAAATTTATAAGATAAAGGGATGAGATCAATTACAAAAATGACCAAGGGATATGAAGTTTAACTTAGAAAGACCAAGGGATATGCAAGTAGATCTTCTCCAAAGTAGACTCATGCCAATAATGCCCTTGCATACTCTCATCCCAAGAAGTCCATAGGCCCCAAGGATGATTAATGGTCATTGTAAGTTAAAAATAAAGTCCATATGAGAGAATAGTAGAGGATTATGTCACATGTCATAATAGATAGATCAAGCAACCATGATAGGAGATAATGAGATGATTTATGATGAGTTTAGAATAATGGAAGAGAGAAAATGATAAGAGATTCTCATCCTATTTACAAGAAGTCATTGTAAAGTTTGTCATTAACATGATCTAATACCATCCAAAAAAGGATTTCTTTGTTGGATGTTGACTAGAATCCATTTTTCTAGGCTTGAAGGGTGGTAAATTGTCATGGCATTGGAAGGAAAAGATGTATGAATTATATAAGGTCCTTATAATAGCATTTGAATCTTTTTACATTATGGTACATGCATGGGGTTCTAGTAAAGAATCTTATCTCTTAGTTAAAATTTAAATCTTCTTATCCATGCATCTTAACATTGTTTAGCATGTGCCTTGTGTACTTCATTCATTGAGAAGACTACTTATCGATTTTCATCTAGTACATTTAGTATCATCAGTCATTCCTTTTGTGCTAGACTTAGATTAGGATCAACTTCATAGGTCGTTGAGAGTGTACAAACCTCGAATTGAATTGGAAGGATTGGTAATTTTTTGTACAATAATTATATTGAGAATAACCAATAAGACATTTCCAAGTGGATCAATAAGTCCATATAGAATTATTGATTTTTGTGCTCTAGTATTTTCTATATTTATTTTTGATGCATGTTAGTATCCTGGTTATTTCCTTATTAGTGACATTGACTTAACTGTTAGCTTGGGGGTGATAGAAAGTTATTAATTTATGTTCCACTCCTAAGTGTTGCATTAGTTTTCAAAAAGTAGCACCCATGAAGTGAGTTCCATTATCATAAATAAGTGTCCTTGGCACGCCAAACTTGTTTACCATACTTTGTTGAACAAATTATGTTGTAGTAGAAGATGAATAATTAGTGACAATTATAACTTTGGCTCAGGTGTAGTAGTCAACTACTATTATGATATAAGCCTTTATTTTGAACATGGGGTTGATGGATCCCATGAAACCAATTCTCCAAAAGTTAAAAGGCTCTAGTGATTGGATCCACTATTGGAATCCTTCTATTTGTATAGTCATTTCTCCATTTCTTGGGCATCACTTGTACAAATAGAAAAATTGATGAGTACAAATAGAAAAATTGATGAGTATCACTTAAGATTATTCGCTAGTAGTATCTTCTCATGAGAATTTTCACAACCATCCTTCTTCCTACATAATAGCCCCTGCAATGATCATCATGAGCATCTTGGAGGATCCATAGTTGATCAACATTGGGCATGCATCATTGTATCAAGCCATTAGCACAAATCTTGTAAAATTTTCTCCTAAGATCCATGTAATGCTTTTCTTGGTAAAGAAACTATTGTTCTTCCTATTATCCCATTCTTTAGGAGTCTCCTAAGTGAGTAAATAAGAGAGGAATACATCATATCAATTAGGACCTATGGGATTCTAAATTTTAACAGCTTTTGCAAAGAGAATTTCATCTCAAAATTAATCAAATAAAGATGCCTTATCCTCTTCTTTGACCCATTACAAGTGAGACAAGTGATCAGTGATCACATTCTTAATTCCCTTTTTGTCCACCATTGTAAAGTCAAACTGTTACAGAATCACTAGCCATTGTATGACATTGGGGCTCACTATTAATTCATTAATGAATAACCTAATGGCATTGTGGTCCATGTACATAAATATTTAATACCCAAGCACATAATGCCTAAATTTCTTTAAGGTGTACCTCACTATCATGAGCTCCTTCTCCATGATGGTGTAGTTCAACTATGCCCCCATAATGCTTATGCTTACACAATGAATATAGTAAGGATGTTTTTGGTCATCTAATTGTATATGCACGATCCCCAAGACATAATTGGATACATCCATCATGATGTGGAAGGGTCTAGACTAATTAGGAGCACATAGAATGGAACTTTTTATAAGATTTTTCTTTAACCATTGGAATGCTAACTTACATTCCTTGGTCTAGTTGAAGGATGCATCCTTCTTTGTTAGCTTAATCAATGACTTAGCAATTTTTGAGAAGTTCTTAATGAAGCACTGATAATAGCCAATGTGACCAATGAATGATCTTACATCTTTCACCATTTCAGGTTGTTTGGTAATTCATTGGATGACTTGTACCTTTTTGGGGTCCACTATGATTCATTTCTTTGAAATCCTATGCCCCAAAACTATGTTGTTATGAGCCATAAAGTGGCTTTTCTACTAGTTGAGCTTCAAATTTACCTTCACACATCATTGAAGAACTTGCTCAAGATGGTTCAAGGCTTACTTAAAAGTGGTCCAATATGTATAGAAGTCATACATGAAGACTTCTACTCCAATACCAATTTGCTATTGAAAGATGCTAAGCACTAAATGTTGCAAGAGCATTGCACAAGCCAAAGGGCATCTTTCTATATGCAAAAGATCCCTAGGGACTTGTGAACATTGTTTTAGCCTAGTCCTTTAGTGTGATTTGAATTTTTTTAAAGCCATTATAACCATCTAGAAAGCTATAATAGTAATTTACTACAATGTTTTCCAATACTTGATCAACAAATGGTAGTGGAAAATGATCTTTAAAAGTTATCATGTTCAATAGCTTGAAATATATGCAAACTCTCCACTTCCCTCATTTCATAGGTGCAATCACAAGTGATCTAACCCATTCATTGTTCGCAATTGGATATATGAACTTGACCTTCAAAAGTTGTTCTACTTTTTCCTAAACAACCTACTTAAGCTTTGGATTCAACCTTCTTTGTAGTTGCCTCTTTAGCTTAATGGGAAAGTATGAATAGATGTGGTGCTAGCATATCCGTGGATCTATACCAATGAATTCATGATATGACCAAGTAAAGGTTGTTGGTCATTTGTTCATCCTATTTAACAACTTCTTTTCTAGTCTTGAGCAAGGTTGGCATTAATAATTACTGGCTTTTCATTGTTAAGGAAAGCATATTCTAATGTTGCTAGTAAATATTTTAGTTTGAGCAAATCTTTCTTGAAATGATCTAGGATTTCTAACTCTTCCCAACCCACTTCAATCTGTGTGTGGGAGAGTTCACTATGTAGCTACTCCATTTCATCCATGTTCTCAATGCTGGTTCTTGTGAGACTCTCCAATGGTTTCATGGATATTTTGTATTTAGCTTGATGATTTGATGTTAGCCATTAGATACCTCAAATCTTTCTAGTTGCTACCTATAAGTACTTCTAAATATCTTCTGTTTCAACACACTAATTGTACACTCAAATAGATGTACCTTTTATCGTTCATATTACCTGCATTCAATGGCATCCTATGTCACTATATGCAATGCACAAAACCCTTTTCTTCCCTAATTTTCAAATTCATTTTCCTTGGAGATTTCCAAGAAAAGGTCTCAAATCCCCATTTTGGCATCTATAGTACTTAGTCATTCCCTTTCCATAATGACAAGGAAGTCTCCCTTATGATTGTTCACATGAATTACAAGGAAATCTATAGGATATGACCAGACACAAATATTTGTCACAATGTCCTCTACTATCTCCAAAGGAATAGTGATGGGCTTATCTACTAGCTCTAGTCTAATGTTACTCTTTTTAAGAGGAGGCAGGTTTTAGGTTTTGTACATTTCTTGAGAGATTAAGTTCACCCTAGAACTTGAGTCTAACATAGCCTTGCATGGATCATTCCTTGTAATTTATAAATAAATAAGGGAACTCCTAGCATTAGATCATTTCTTGGAAATATGACTATCCTTTATCTAATTCATGACCATGTGGATCAACATGAAAATGTGGACATTAGATGTCCTTTAGTTTGAAGATGGATCAAGGGTACTTTCAAAGGTAGATGAGGCAAGATTAATAAGCATAGGTGTCCATGAGGGTTTTGTGGGATTATTCATTCTAAAAAATGGTCTCTTGCAAAGTTTCAATATAGAACCACTAGAATGAATATCTAGTTATAAATTTACTACCCTCATGGCATTTCATTATTATGGTTGTGGTGGAATTCTCCCCTAAATAGGTAAAGTAGGTGGGAAGAGTGTAGTAGTTGGTGGTGTAGGAGCTATGGAGGGATACAGATGATGAAAAGAAAAATGATACTCCCATCTTGGAGAAGGTTCTCTATAATATTCTAGAGGGTAATAGTGATGATAGGAGGTGTGGCTAGATGAGTCACAAGGGAATACAAGTAGTTGGACATAATATCCATAAGGGTCTAGTTGCCTGTAAGGATACTACTATCATGGTGGTGGCATTCCCTAAGATTATGGGTGTTGCCACTACTTGTATTAATATTCAAGTTGAGGAGGTACTCCACTTGAATAATACATTGGTTGGTGGAATTGCTACTTGTAGTTGCCTTATGGATAAGGTAACCACTTGGGTGCTTACCATTTTGCAAATTTGGGATTTAATGCATGCATCCTAGACTCCTACAAATATGAAAAAATTGGGCAACATCCCATAGAATGTTCATATTTGTAGATTTTAAACTCATCATGATCTGTTTTGGAATCTAGAATCTCTTTGATTGCTATAGCTTTACCTTTTTCTGATGGTAAGCTTTTATGTATCTTTTTTTCTTCTTCTATCTTGACCAATACTCCCTTGGTCTACTCTTTCTTCTGCAATTTTTAAAGTTGTTTGGAACTTCTCATCTAAGGAGTCCCACATTTTATCCACCTTAGCCAATATCTCAATGATATATTTTTGTATTGGCAATATCTTCCTTTACACCACTTCTTCAAGTAGTGCCTCCTCCTCTAAGTCATAGAAACGTACATTCCTTTTGTGAATGGAGGGATTCCTATTATACTCCTTTGTACTTTTGCATTTTTTCAACTCTCCTTATTCCTTGGCCACATGTTTAATTAGTCTTTAAATCTAATGGATTCTCATTTTAAAAAGTCTTCCTTAGGCATAGATCCCAAATATTTTCCTAGTCTTGTTCCTAAGTTCATCTATGATGTGGCAAAATTGTTTCCTTTCAAATTATCCATATCCTACACATTAGTAAAACAAAGAGTAGTACCTACTTAGGGTTGCATCCATGGACTCATGATTTCCTTGTTTTCATCCTTGGATCTTCTTCTTCAAGTTAGACACTCGCGAGTATGTTTGGTACTTGTTGTTGAAGAGCTCTAATGTGGTACTACATCGGTGAATAGATTCCATTTCCAAGGTTTGGTACTAGCTTTATTCTTCTTTAATAAGTGTCCTTGGAAACAATTTAAGTTTTTGTCATTTTTTTCTATGTTCTGCAAGCCATAGGCATCATGAAAAGCTTAAAGATGATTTTGAGGATCTACATTATATCTTCCTTCAAACCTAGGGATATTATTCATCTCCAACCTCTTAATACTACTATCCTTCTAATAATTTATAGAAATTCTTACTACCCCTAAAATATTGATCATGTTTCTAGTAGTCATAGAGGCTTATCATAGTCATGTCATCCATAGTTTCCCCTTTCATGGCCATGATGCCTATGATAAGTTTAACTATGCCTTTACACCCAATGATGATCTTCTTCCCCATATGGTTTTCTCCACCTATGGTCTTGATCATATTAGTGGTTTGTTTGTTCTTTTCTATTTCATTATTTATCTCCATCCTAATCTTAACTATTCCTTCTTTTTTCTCAGCCTCAACTCCACTTATCAAAGTTTGATGATAAAGAAAATGTTAAGGGTGAAAAAGGAAAACTAGGAGAATGATGTCTGCTAGTCCTTCTCCTTCGGTCCCTATCCCAATCTGCATATTTTTCTTTGTCCTTCTGATTATCATTTTCTTTATCTTTGGATGAAGACCTAGGATTTCTATCCTTTGAGACTTCTTGGTCTTGAGACCCTATCTTCCCATCACCAAGGTTTTTTAAAGTTGACTATAACCATTAATGAAGGGTTTTGTTATAGAATAAAGAAGGAGAATCTATATTTTGGGATTGGCCATAAAAGAAATCCTCATCCTCTTTGTGCTACTATAAGAATAATTGTGTTGGGATCCTCTTGCCCTTAGAGGTTTCATAATGTGTTTATATGTGTTGATCTTTCTTACACTGAGCATCTATAGGATGATCATCCTTGTAAGTGTGGTCTTGAACCTCATATTCTGAGTTGAGAGAAACAATGCCTAGTCTAATAAGATTGTTCATCAACATGGAAAAAATAGATCGATTAGGGGATAACATAATATTTCCTTTCATTTTCCTCCATCACATCTATTCATCTTGATGCAGGCTGAAATAGAAATCCAAATTATAAGGATCCAGATGGGCATAGAGAACTCTTACCATTTGGAGCCTTTCTAGTACCCCCTACTGCTGATTGGATTCTCTTATGTTTGGTGAAGGTTCATCCATGCAAGAAGAAGCTATATTAGATGTATATAAAGAATAGTGTACCTTTGACATTTTATTTCTTTAATTATTTTCCTTATTAGATGAAAGTTAATCAGTTGTTGTGTTATCTTTACAACATCTTTGTATAACTTCATAGTCTACTACTAATTAGTGTACTTAACTAAACTAAGTCCTTGATAATGGTGCTAATGATGAGTAACGAATATCCCCTATGTGCAACCATATGAATCAGAAGCATTCACTAGCAATCTAGTCAAATTCTATGGACATAGTTCCTAAGCTTCTTATAGTCTTAAATTATGAAGTAATGGGTTGTATGATCATTGTCTTCCTATCTCACACTTGTATTATTAGTATTTATGGTTAAATTTGAGTTAAGGTACATGATGTCTATTTTTAAAAGTATTTTTATATATTTTTTATCCCAATAGCTATATGAGTAAATGAAAATTTAATTATCAAATTATTTAAATACTAATGTTAATTAATTTTTCCCACTTACTGTACACATCCTAACCTAGTATCAATGCTACTAGGTTACCAAGTGGCTATTACAAGGTGTACCAAATGGCCACTACTAGAATTACCAAGTGTAATACATCATGCTTAAAATGGTTGCACTTCCATTTTAATGATTAATTATATTAATTAAGTAAAATCACAAATGTAAATTGCATTGAAAGTAAAGTGATAATAGTAAAGAATAGACTAATCCAAGTGCTACAATGAACATAAGAAATCTCGACTTTATTTCCGTTCATGCTAATGTGTTTAGGTATATAACGTTCAAATAAAGCACTATACAATCTCTTTAATTCACACTATGAGTACTTAAGGAGAAGATATTCTAGCTTTTGAGAAATACAACTGTAAGGGCTTCACTATGCTATCAATCTAAGGTGACATAAATGCAATTGGTACACACATTTATATAGGGCTTTCCTATGTTAGCATCAACGTATCTGTGTCAATGCATCTAACCATGCATTGACAAGGATATGTCAGCAAGGTTGTGTCAACACATGTCCATCAATGTAGTCTATCTACTTATGACTCATCAATGTTATTTCTTATTCATTATCATAACCATTAATTCTAATATTTTAACTATTTCTTATGAAAACTTACATGTAAGTTATAGTTGATAGAGTTAGTGTTCATTACAAACTTTAATCCAACATGAAGATAAGAAGCAAAAAATAATAAACTATTTTGAATTTTTTTTATTTGTATTCTAAACATGTTTTATTATTATTTTATAATTGATGGCTGCATGTACTTTTTTTCTAGTTCCAATTCATCATTCTTCATTAATCCTTTCATTTTCTCTTTGGGGAATGACTTTTCAATGCCTCTTAGTATGGTCCTAATCAATTCCTATTTATTTCAAGGCCATACAAAGCTATAAATGACTGTATTTCCAAGTAATAAAATTAGTTGTGAATTTTTTCAAAACTCCATAGCAATTTCAGCTATTCATCTTCTTCAAGTTTATGTTATCATATTATTTTAAATTAAAAATAGTACCAAGTGTGTTACCAAATCAATATTTATTTCATGAAATCATTAACATTGTTATCAATTCTCTCTCATTAGCAATATCAAAACATACTCAGTCAACATCTTAGTGCTCAATAAAATAATTTTTACACTCAAGTGAAGACCAAAAATCACCTAAGTATTCCCTTCTTTATTTCATGATACATTCAAGTGATTCGATAATTAACAACAGAGAATTTTTTTTCTTTAGAATCAACAAGTTATATTACTTATGTTTTTCTCAAATGTTAAATAGTAAGACATTCCATTATATATCTATACTCATGTACATCATTTTACCTTAGAAAACTAGCTTGAGAGTCTCTTTTTTTATTTTGAGTTTAACCATGTTTATTACCAAGAAATTCCTAGTACCATAATTTATAACCATAGCATAATTTCTTAGAAAAAATCCTAACAAATAGAAGTAAGATACTCTATGATCAAAAACCTAATCTATTTCCTAGAAAGCCCTAACAAATAGAAGAATGATAAGAAGTCAAGCCATTGCTCAGGTTGCATATGCTACTCTTACACATGAGCCCTCAAATGTAAAGGAGGATCTCAAATCTCAAGTTTGGATTGAAGTTATGAAGAAGGAAATGAGTTCTATTCAAAGAAATAGAACTTGGAGATTGGTGGACAGGCCAGAAGGAAAGAAATTCATTAACACCATCTCCAAAACCAAATATAATGAAGTTGGTAAAATTATTACACACAAGGCTACACTTGTAGCAAGAGGTTTTCCTTAAAATAAACACATGGTTATGATGATATTTTTGCTCCTATTGCTAGACTTGAGACTATTAATCTTATGGTCTCCCTTGCTACTCATAAAGGTATGAAACTCTATCAAATGGATGTTAATTTTTCATTTCTCAATAGCAAATTAGAAGAGGAGGTTTATATTTATTAGCCTGAAGGTTTTGAGATTCAAGGTCAACAAAATAAGGTATGCAAGTTGAATAAATTTTTGTATGGCTTAAAGCAAGCTCCAAAAGCTTGGTTTTATAGAATAAATGAATTTTTTTCTTAAAACTGATTATAAGAGTTGTATGTTTAAGCCTATCTTGTACTTTAAACATGAAGGTTTTGATTTCATCATTATTTCACTCTATGTTGATGACTTAGTTTTTATGTGTACATTTTAAATCTTAAATGAGAAATTTAGGCATAACATGAAAGGTGAGTTTGAGATGAAATACATGGGAGTCCTTAAATGTTGTTTAGGAATCCAAATTGATCAAGAAATATTGTTTAAAGATGAATCAATCAAAGTATGCACTTACCATCATTAGAAAGTATGGACTAGAGGAAGCTAAAATTGCTACAACTCCACTTCTCCAAAATATGAAGGTTTCAAGGAAAGATGATACTCCATTGGTTGATTCTTCCTTCTACAAAGGTGATGAGACACGGTTTACACTAGGCCGCGATATCGCGTCTTCTCCTGCGATATCACGTACATGATATCGCGTCGCGCCGCCATTTCTATAAATAAGAGGCAGCACTCCCCTTATTTCCCACTCCTGGCTAGTGTAGCGAAGCTCTGGCAGATTGATCACTCCAGAGTTAGAATTTTTTCCCATGTGCCCACAGTAGGAGTCCTAGAGTGAACGGCTCTTTATTCGAACAGCTTGTAACCTGAACCCAAGTTGTGTACGGCAATAAAGACGAACTTGATTGGATAAACCTTGCAGTACATGGTTTTATTGCTTTCTGTCCTGCTTTCCTAGTGCGTTCAAGTACGACTTGATTACGAGCGTCTACGGACGTGTACGGCTAGTCAAGGAATCGGCTGCTTGACGCAATGCATGAGTACGACTCAATTACGAGCATTGGA
>MNCI01021878.1:2307-83525 GCA_015680685.1 Gnetum montanum
ATATATATATCTTATAACATCAAACTACACAAAAACCATACTAAATCAAAGGTCTAGCAAATACATCAATCTATATAATTTGTACTAATATCATAATATACAAAAAAAAGGATATACAGTTGGTTGTGGTTGTGAGAGCTTGTTTGGACTGTTGGTCCTGAAGAAAGGTATTCTCTTTGTACAGTTGTTAGAACTAGTAGCGGGTTGGAGATTTACAGCTCTCATAGCATTACGTTGTTGTGGTTGAATGTGGAGTTCCCCTTACATCACTGGAGCTGGTGGTAGTGGAGCTATCGGTGTGAGAGTCGTGGATGGGTTTGGAGGATGGTATGTCTATGGGTTGTCTCTTCCAAGAGAAGGAGTCCTATAATACTCCTAAGCTTGGTAGTGATGTTGTGGTGTCATGTGACTAGCAGAGTCACTAGGAGGGATCGGCTGCTGCACATAATAGCCATATGGATTTGGTTGTCGGTAAGGGTATTGTTGCCTCAGTGGTGGCATCCCCCATGACTGTGGGTATTTCCACTACTGGTTTTGCTTAATAGGTTGTGGTGGAGTTCCACTTGGATAATATGTTAAGGGTTAGTGGAACTATCTTGGGTTACTGTGGGGATAAGGTAACCTTTGGGGTGCTTTCCATTTGTTAAGTTGTGGGTTAAGTGCATACACCCTAGACTCTTGTAGATGTGAGATTACTGGGCAACATCCCTTAGGATGGTCATATTGGCATATCTCACATCCACCATCATTGTCCAAATTAGAATCCACAACCTCTTTGGTGATAGCTGTTTTACCCTTACCTTTGTTACATGCATGGTCCAGATCCCTTTTTTTCTTTTTGTTATAGTCACTACTTTGCTCCTTAGACTCCTCTACAATTTTAAGGATGGTTTCAAATCTACTATCTAAGGAGGCCCACATTTGATCTACCTTTTCTGACACTTCTGTTGTTAATTTTCTAAGTGGCAAGGTTTTTCTATTCACCATCTCCTCGAGTGGTGACTCTTCCTGGTCCTCACAGAATATCTCTCCCCTTTTTTGGAGGGAAGGATCATGGTTGTATTCTTCTGCACTTTCTCTATTACATAGCTCTCCTTCTTCCTTAGCTACTTGCTCCAAAAATCTATCAACTTGATGGGATCTAAGCTCTGATAATCTCCCTTGGGCATATGTTCCAAGGGTTATCCTAGTTTCATGTCTAAGCCCGTCTACAAGATGGCTTAGTTGATCTCGTTGTGCATAACCATGGCCTAGGCAACGATGTAATAGTGCATAATATCGGTCATTGGCAGCATCCAAGGGTTCATGATTTCCCTGCTTCCATCCTTGGATTTTCTTTTGCAGGTTGGACACCTGGGTGTACATTTGATATTTATCATTAAACAGTTCTAGGATCGTACTCCACCTTCAAATGGATTCTAGTGCTAAGGACCGGTACTAGCTTTCCGCTTCTTTTATCAGTGTCCTTGGGAACAACTTTAATTTTTTCCACTCATTCTCAATGTTTTGCAAGGCACATGCATCATGAAATGCCTATAAATGGTTCTGAGGATCAACGTTGTATTCCCCCTCAAATCGTGTGATATTATTCATATCTAGTCTCTTGATCCTACTATCTTTTTGGTGCCTTGTGGGTATTCTTACGACCTCTGTGATGTCTAACATGCATCGAGTTGCAGGTAGGGGTTCTTTGTGGTCATTTCTCTCATAGCGTCTATGATGTCTACGCGGTTTCCTACTTTCCTTTCTTCCATGTTGTGATTCTCTAGAATGCCCTCATCCTCGTTCTCGACTCTCTCGTCGAGGTTTCTCACTATGTTTATCCTTATCCTTGGTTAAGGTCCTTATGACTGCGTCTTGATATAGAAGGAGAGGGTGAATGTGACGATGAAGGTGAAGAGGGGGCACATTGATAATAGGATGATAACATATGTCATCCCATATACCATCATTGACAAACTAGGCCTTGCTGAGAAAATCAAACCAACAAAGAAAATGTGCCTAAAATCCTTCAATGAGTTACACATTGTTGTTAGGGGAACTATCACAATAGCCTTTATGGTAGGGAAAGAATTCCCCACTATTGCTAAATTCATAGTTGTAGAGGAGATGCCCAACTTCAACTTGATATTGGACAAGTCTTGGTTGGCCCAATTATGGGCTATCTTCTCTCCAATTCACCAAAAATCCACCTTTCATATGAAGGTGTTGAGGTCATTATTCATAGTGATAACATAGGCCCTTTGGCCATTAACAACAATGACACAGAGCAAGGGTCAAAAGTAGAGTTTTTTGATGAAACATCTACAGTAAAGAATGAGGATGAAACATGTGAGGCAAACCCAACTAAAAAAGTAAAAGAAGCCAGTGACCTCCTTGAGGATGCTTCATGGGTAGAATTGCCCTTTGACATAGTAGACAAAGGTTAAGGGGAATACTGCATAGTACCATCAAGGTCCTACGTGCCTCCTAAGCCACATTGGATTAGGAAGTAGCTATGCAACTAAGTCATCTCCTTAGTCTAACACATGCTAGGGTCCTACCTGCCCTTTGCTTTTACACTTAGCCATGCATTTCACCTTTTGCTTATAATGTAATTGTCTACACATTTAGATTTAGATTTATTTCTTAGATTATGCATTGCTTTGCTTTTTTTATACATTTGTTTGCTTTGTTTATGCATCTTGTTTAGTTTATGCATTTGCTCGTTTAGTTTACCCTTTAGTAGTCATTAGCTTACACATGAAAAGCATAAAAATGCATAAAAATCAAAAAAATCAAAATCACAAAAAGATAAATAGCACTGCATAGTCCACCATGGTCTTAAACTAGCAACACATGTCCTGCCATGGTCTTAAATTGGCAACACTCAGCCTACCATGGCCTTAAATTGGCAACACATGGCTTGACATGGCCCTAACCTAGCAACACATGGCTTGGAATGGCCTTAAACTACCACTTGTAATTTTGCTCCTATAGCCTAAAATTACCTTAAAGTACCACATATAATTTTGTTTCTATAGCCCAAAATTACCATAAACTAGCATTGGCCCTCTTGCTATGGCCTTAAACTAACATGGGACTCATCATGGCCTAGTTACATTATCACCGCATAATCCCAACTTAGCACATTAATCCATCACATTATAAGCAGAGTAAGCATAAAACAAATAAAATAAAAATAAAGTTTACACATTACACACTATGTATAGCAAATTCATTCATTACATCTCACATGAATAATAGTACATAGCATGAATGGAAAAATACATAGCATAAAAATGCAAAAATGCCCAATAGTAGGGCCACATTCAGACATGCTTAATTGGTGGCACTAGGTGGAAGTGGAGGTTTCTCTTCCTCCCATTGCATTGTTGGAACCCACTGCATCTCTTGGTACCTACTACCACAACCGTGACTAAATGAGTAGTTAGTAAGCAAACCTGTAATACTCAAGATAATCCAAAACATGAAAAAGAAAAAAATTAACAACTAACTTAAGAGGGTCTTGCATCGGCATCTTCTAGAGGCAACTTTTCAAGGCCATCCTCCTAGCATTAGAGGATCTCAGCCTCAGCAATCTACATCCAGTTCTTCTAGCCAAAGTTTATCCCTGGAAGGGCCTTGCCTTTGTCCATGGAGGTCCATGTGAATGGCTCCATTGAAAATATAGTAGAAGAAGCCTCTCCTAAAGAGATGAAAATCTACTACTCAGAAGAGCCACTCACCATTGTATGTCAAGCAAACAACTCATAGGCCTACTTCCCACCAATCACCTTAAGGAACATCTTGAGGTGAAAACATTCAATAGACTTGTCTTTGTACCACAAAAGGTACACATCACACTCGTGCTTGTATTGATGCTTATGGTTTTTCTGAGTCTACTCTCACTAGTATACCTTAGTGTTATAATTCTTCTAGTCTTGGTTCTTCTAGGTGAGTAGATCCATTTGCATTTACTACTTGATCACCTCCCAAGAGGCCTCATTTTTGCCTATGACAGTAAACCAATAACAAGCATACTCTATCTCAGAGGTATGCTAGGTGCTATCTCACTATGACCTAGCCGCTAGAAAGTCATATCGGGATTGAAGATCTTTGATCTTTGTATCCTAGCTAGTCATTCTCTCTTGAAGCTTATGCACATGTTTCCATAGGTGCTCATTCAAGCACCTATAGACCCACTACACTTTCGCATAGGAAAGCACACACTTGCTCACTATCTCATACATGTGACAAGATACTTGATCAATCTCAAGAGGGAGGTCAAGGAGGGCATCAACCTTGGCCATCCTACTTAGATCCCACTGAAGCTTAGAACCTATTGGCATGCAACAACTAATTAATCTTAACCTAAAACTAAGCATTCAATCTATAAAGAAACATTAAGAAAAGTAACATAGCAAACATAATAAGCTTGGGATTTATCTATTACAAACAATCCACCATGTTCTTCACAATGTTCTCCATGAAGGCAAATTTATCAGTCATGTCTACCTATGGCTCCACATGGTAGGTAGAGGCGAAACTAGCACGAACATTTGAGGTTATAGCATAATAATGCAATTAGCACAAAACTAAATAACTAAAGATGTTAAAGTAAAAAGGTATTAACAAATGACAACACAAAGTACTTACCTAGTAAGCCCTTAGGCATGAGTGTAGGAGGATCACCTAGCTGTACACCATCAAAAAGGTAATCAAAATCACCCCCTTCGGGGTGGAGCAACCCCTCCTCCTCTAATTGTTGAAGGGTCTCTACTATGCTAGGTAACTCATCTTCATGAGTCTCCCCCTCCATAGCTTGAGGAGGTGCTTCTTCTATTACTACCTTGGCTATTGCTTTGGCAACCCTCTCTCTAGTCTCTACAATCAACACATACACATAGCACATTAGTACTAGCATAGTAGCATACCATAAAAAAACATAAAAATATAAACAAATAGTAATATAATAAATGCATCCAACAAGTTATGCATACTGACCTACAACCTCCATGTGTAAGCTTTGAAACTTGATATGGAACATCTTGTTGGTTGGCCTCCTAGCCTCATGGACAACCTCCTTCGTAGGACGTGGGCTCTTGATCTTTGACTTAGATGATCCCACCATCTCTGCAATGTAGTCGTCTACCATAGTCACATCTTTGATGCCAACTAGGAGACCCTCACTTATGCTATAATGTGAATAGTGTGACAACCCCACAGGACCTTTAATCATTATGAATAATGACTCATTGATCTCCTTTGGGGAGTCCTATGCCTGCATGGTCATAAACATGTGATTGATCCATGGCTTTAAGAGCTAGTTGTGGTCCTACACCATCCAACACCCACCATCACATATGACTAGAAGCTATACAAAGCTTGGAAAATACCCTATGAAGAATGTGAAGTGAACATGGTATCTTGCCTAGATGTTAAATCATAGCTTAGAAATCTTTTCATGCAAGCCGATAGCAATGTAGACAGCCCAGTTGAACCTTCCATCCTCTAGTAGCACCTTTTTCATCTCTTGTGCCTACTCCACCCCAAGGATATTTTCTTGGGAGAGTAACTTTGGAAAGGCACATGTGCAAAAAAAGGCGTAGAGCTCCCATACCTCAGGCACAAGCACATCCTTGATTGGAATGATCTTGTGAGATCAAGTGGCCCCCAACTAGTTCTCGATCTCCTCTCTATAGTCCACCTCCTTGTTGGACTTATCAATAATCAATGGGCCATTAGTGGGGAGGCCAAAGAGGTTGGAAAAGAAGGCCTAACTAAGGTTAAGCACTATCCTCACATTGCACACTTAAGTGATGAACTATTAGATGTCATTGCTGAAGGAGTCAATGATGGTGACCATTTCAGACATCAAAATACATGGGCTAAAGGACAAAAATAGGTCCATCAACCTAGCATGCATGAGTCTAGAAGTTAGTGCCTTTGAGGCCTTGTGACACAGCTAGTGCTCTGTATCCTCCACATTGCCATATTTCATGATGAGTGTGGCCTTTTTGTGGCTTGTGGTGCTTGAGAAAATTGCCACTACAACAAAGGGAAAAAATGTTAGCATCATGCCAAAGGCAAAATAATAGGTAACAAATGAGAAAGAACAAGAGCTAAAATGGTAGGCGCATATATGATACAAATGGAGTGTGAGATGAAGGTGGTGGTGCAAGCATCTCCATAGTGTTAATCACACCAATGACCCACTCCTCATCCAACCAGTCATGGGTCTTGCACTACTCATATGTCCTCAGGTAGGAGGTAGGATAGTCCTCCAAATTAGATCCCACCTACTCAAGCACAGATTCACAAACATTTAGGCTAGAAGAGAATATCTCCAGGGTAGTGTAGGTCAAGGCTAGAGCATCTACCTTATCATGTACGCCCTTGTCATCAACGTTGAATCTAGCATTAAGCATGACTAGCTAGCAAGATAGCATAAGAAAATAGTAAGAAAATAACTATGAAAGTCATAAGAGCAGTTACCCTCTAGCACAGTAGATAGTCCAAGGTGGGTTTTGTAACACAGTGTGCACTTGCAGCATGACAAAGATGGTATTGATTTTGTTGTAGAAACTAAACTCTATCATGCATCATATCCTATATAGGCATCAAGTGCTCGTAGGGCCCTTTTCCTGAATCATCCATCCCATCACTAGTGTCCTAGTTAGCCCTATGTAGCAATGTCTCGGTGATGGCACTTCCAACTTCCACTATTAAGTGTGACCACATGATCACACTAAAATGTTGCAGCAAGTACCCTAGGAACTTACGGCTAGTCAAAACCACATCACCTCTTGACCCACCCAAATATCTAGTGTAGGTGTGTTGGGAACAAGCTTGCTTACGTAGAACAAGATGTCCATGAGCTCCACGATGATCCAGATAGGCTTCAATAGCACCTTGCAACCACCAAGAAATGAGTGAAGTGTTAGTATATGTACATAGATGCAAATTTTGAGATAAAATTATTAAATTAAGTTAGCAAAGTTAGTACAACATAACATAGACTAACATAAATTCTTAGTTTTAACAATGCCCTTTAGGGCCTCATAGGTATAGGACATCAACCAATTTATTTAATGCACTTGGTACTCACTACGGTATAGCATGCTTTCATAAGATTAGCATTTCATGTCATAGGTTTCATAGGTTTAGCATCAACATGTTTTTGTAGGTTTAGCATTGTTGCAGTCTGCATGATTAGCATTATTAGATTTTGCAAGTTTCACATTATGCACAATTTACAAAAATTTCTACAAAATGTTTTCTAACTCTAGATAGTGTAGCCAAGAAAGTTGCAAAATTTTTCTAACTCTGGATTATCATACTGGAGAGTTTAGTCCAAAATTTTTTAAAAAATTCTAACTCTAGGATACCTCCATGGAGAGCATAGTTTAGGAAGAGGGAAAAATTTATTCTAACTATAGGAACACCTTGACTACAGTCCAAAAAGTGGAGAGCATAGTCCTAGAGTGCAAAATTTTCTAACTCCCAAGTACACTTACTATAGAGCATAGTCTAAAAAAAAAAACCAAATTTTAGAGAAAACATCAATTGTGCCTCTAAGGCATGGGGAGTGTAGTCCTAGTTGTAGCCTATAGGAAATGAAGTTTTGGCTACCACCCCAATGCTCTCTTCTGCACAATGCACACTACCATGGCACCATACACCACTTCATTTCCCTCTCGACACTACCATACCCAGTGTGCCTTGCGCATCCTATGCTACCATATGTGCCTTGCACACATGGCCACGGTGCTGCCATGATCCATGCCTATGCCTTGTCTTTCCCTCCACAACTATTACACCCCCCCACAAAAAAATTTCTTTTTCCAAAAAAATATAGAGAAGACCAAAAATGTGCCCTAGTGTTGGGTTCCCTTGTGGCCTGTCTACAGTACAGGATGCAATTGACCCCACAGCCTTTATAGCACATCACAGGGCACATTTACTAGCATGTCCCTTATGGCATGCACCATGTCTAGCTTCTACCCATTGCAGAAACAAAAAAAAAAAAAAAACGATTTGACAATAGAACCCCATAGTGCCCTCTACTTTGCAGCAAGCTACCCCTAGCCATAGCCAAAACCTTGATTCTAGCCTTTCTTGCACCATGGAAAAAATAGAAAGAAAAAATTATTTTTTGCATAAACCCCAAAGCACTATGAGGTGTAGTCTACAGCATCCCCATGGTTCATACCCAAGTAACCCTCACCTAAATAGGAAAAAAAAACCCTCACATCCCAATGCATACACCCTATGAAAAACCCCTAGCACCTACCCATTTCACCCACATCATTAGCCCACCTATAGTCCTAGTCATTACAATGCCAAGCCCAATGTTTCACATAGGGGAAAAATAGGAAAAAAAGAGAATAACCAAAATCCTTTACATCAATGCATGCCCTTCCTAGCCACTATGGCCAAAATAAGACATAGTAATGGTGGCCCAAATCCTTGAAGTGTAGAACAAACAAAGAAAAAAAAAAAAAAGGCAAAGGAGAGAGCATAGTTGGGGTACCTGGCAGATGTTGATGACCTCCTCTCCTCCATGCATGCCTAGAGTAGGTAGCCTAGTGAACATTTCCCCTCATCCACATTCACCAATCATGGATGCATGCATCCACTTTGACATGTCATGGCTCCAACTACACTCTAGTAGTGTGAAACAATGGTAATGGCAAGACTACACTCTAGATTTTGCATTTTACAATTTTGAAAATGAAAAATTACCCATAGTAAAACACACCTTTATACCCTCTTGAGGTCATTTAATGACCCACCTACCCGAGACTATGTTCCATACTCAACCAAAAATTTTAACTTTTTAGTGGAAGTGTAGTTAGACAAAAGAATAGTTAGGTGAGAGTGTATTCATCCACACTTAGTCAAAATTTAAAACTTTTCATCACCTCATGAATGCCTTAGTCAAAATTTGCAAGTTTTCACTACTGAGTGAATGCCGAAGCCAATTTCACTTTCTAAGCATTATTGGCCTTCCTTCAAAATGACACATCTAATGCATCTATGGTTTACTAAGACCTAAAACTGGCACACATGATCTACTAAGACCTAAAATTGGCATGCATGGCCTATTGAGGCCTAAAACTAGCACACAGATGCTTACCCCTCTTTACAGTGTCTATTGCATACTTAGGGAAATTTTCATTGCATTGCTTTTCTATTTATTTATGAACATTAATTTGGTTAATACAAGTGCCACTTAGTGTTTTTCTAGTCTGTTTTATAGGAATACAACATGGATATGCACAAGTAGCTTCTCTCACCTTTGGTCCTCACCAGGCCTCATGGCAACATCAAGTGATGCATCAACCCACATTGCCTAGACCTTGAACCTACAACCTACAATGAATACATAGCATCTGTAGAGACACCACTAGACTAGTGCAACCATCTAGATAAGGCTCTTGATCTAGAGGTAGGGGATGTCACAAAGGATCCCCTTTCTAAGATCCCTATGGCTACACCTAATGGTGAGGTGAAAACACTAAAATTTAGTTCCTCGCTATATCCCCAACATGCCAAAGACATCGCTAATGTGCTAAACAATAACATTAAGGAATTCACATGATCATATCAAAACATGCGAGGCCTAGATCCTTAGCTATTATAGCATAATATCATCCTTGATTCCTACATTAAGCTAGTAAAACAGAAGATGCGCAAGGTTAGACCTATTGTGATGTTGGTTATCCATGATGAAATCACCAAGCTTTACAAAGCTAGTTTCATCTAGGCTATTGAATATGTATATTGGGTCTCCAACATCATATTTGTGCCCAAGAAAATGGAAGTATATGCATTTGCATAGACTTCCACGACCTGAACAAGACAACCATTAAAGATAATTTTTTGTTACCTAGTATTGATCAACTAATTGATACCATGGCTAGTCACTCCTTATTATCCTTTATGGATGGGTTCTTGGGCTACAACCAGATTAGGATCAACCTTGAGCACTAACTTAGCACAGCATTTATGATTCGTTGGGGTACGTTTTGTTACATCATGATGCCCTTTGGACTCAAGAATAGAGGAGCAACATATCAGTGCATAATGGCATACATCTTTAGCGATTACATAGTAAGCTTACTCAATGACTATGTTGATGAGATACTAGTTAAGTTCAAAGTAGCTCACAATCATGCAAATGATCTAGACATAGTGCTTAAATGCTGTCTAAAACACAATCTTAGGTTGAACCATAAGAAGTATGTTTTCGATGTTAGAATGGGCTAGATGCTCAATTTTGTAGTATCTAAGGTAGGCATATGAGTAGACCCTGATAAGGTTAAGGTCATAACCAACTTAGCACCCCTAACCAAAATTAAGGAGCTACGAGGGTTGTAAGGTAGATTGTAGTTCATACTTAAGTTCATCTTGTAGTTAACTAACAAGTTACATCTAATGTAACATCTGCTCAAGAAAGAAGCCCACTTCAAGTGGATAGCTCAATGCTAAAAAGAATTTGATAGTCTTAAGCAAGAGCTAGCACAACTTCCTACAATTCACCCTCTATAAGGAGATAAACCTTTTTACATCTACCTTGCCAGTTTTGACACATTCATCACTTCTCTTTTTTGCCAAAAGTAAGATGATGGTACAAAGGTCCCGATTTACTACTTAAGCTACACATTAGTAGCGCATGAAGCAAAATATAATAATGTGGAAAGAATTACCTTGCCTTAGTATTTTCACTTAGAAGTGGAGGCATTACCTTTTTTGTAGTCAAGTCAACATCATTTGCAAAAATAACATACTTTGAGCAATTATAACAAACATCTACAAGAGTAGTCATATTGAATGATGGAAGGAAATAATAGCAGAGTTTGACCTACACTACATTACACAAGCCTTGAAAAAAGGTCAATATATAGCTGCATAACTCACTACTTTACCCATGAATGGTCAGGTAACTATAGATCCAGAATTCTTGGCACCCAAACCTCTTATTCACTATGACATTAAACTAGCATAGATCATCCGTTATGATGTTAAATTAGCATAGATCATCCTTGAGCCATGACACTAAATTGGCACAACACCACTCTTCCGCTATAACATTAAATTGGCATAGTAGTCTGCTATGACTATAAACTACCACATGACAGTCTACCAAGACCTTAAACTAGGTTTGTCATTTGTCACACATAGTTCCACAAGCAAGTGAGCAAGAATAATTTCAACCCCCTTCTCCTCCACATTTCTGTACCACATGAGCAAGGATACTATAGTCCTAGAATGGAACATTGACCACCAACGTGGCCTTGGGAGAGCTTGTAGCATTATGGGCCCCACCATGTTGTTGATTTTTTGAGCTACTATCATTGGTGTGGTCCCTCAAGCTCCTATAGCATCATTACTCCTCAACATTTCACTAGATTTCTAAATTCCTCACATTGGCATGGGATCTTGAGCACCTATAACAACATCATCTCCTACCATTTTTCTTACTTTTTGAGCATGTGTGACTAGTAGGACCTTTGGAGCACTAGCAACATTTTTAGCAGTCGGCACTTCATTTGCATTTTGTGTTGTGTGTTTTTCTTATCTTCTTTGGGTTATGTTTGCAAGAAAAATTTCCAAGCCATCATGCAAAGACATATATCATTGCAAAAACATGTTACCACAACACTTAGATGTGCACAATTGGACTAGCTAAGTTGCTCAAGAGTGCATATTTCATCCTATTTCATTATAGCCTACCCACATCTCAATGCTCTTTTATTCCCTACATAGTGAAAATTGCAATTCCTTGATTCTCACAAGCTATGACCACATGGCACCTTCTTCACATATAGCATCTTTGCATATTGCATCGCAAACCTTAGAACCTAAGGTAGGAATAACATAAGTTGTCCTATGGGGAGCCTCTGTTGGCTAGTTAAAGCCTAGGTAGATGTAACACAAGTCATCTGAGAGAGGAAGCACTTATCCCATTGATGTGATGTGGTTTTACAAACATCAAAGCAAAGCCCATCTAGTGGCACATAGTTCACTTGGTAGAATGCATTTCATAGTTGGCATTTAGCAAAGTGGAAAACCCAAAGAAAGTTCACCCCATATCAAAAAGCAAAACAAAAGTAGAGAAAGAAAAAAAAGGAAAAGGAAAGAAAAAAAAAACAAAAGAAAAAACCAAAACATAAAGATCAAAGGGGAAAAAGCATGTTCCAAAGTAGATCAAAAGAGCTGCAATTTTGCAACCAATTAGGCCCTGTATCCACCTTGACTCTCTCATGTGCAGTTCAATGAGAGGTCAATGTTTTCAAGAGCAAGCCACTTTAGTGCCATGGTCACTACTAGCCATGATGTCTCCACATCCTAACACCCTATTTTCATCTTAATTTCCCTTTTATCCCCTAGCACATTACCTATACTATTTACTCCTAGCATGACACTATCCAGAGCACTCTTGAGCATGGTACAAAAATATTCGATCAGGTATTAAAGAGTAATGTTGATGCCAAGCATACTATGGTGTTTTTTAGTTCTTTGTCGATGCCTCTTAGGCCACTCCTCTAGATGTGAACAAAGAGGGGCCAATGAAACACCACCAGATTTGGGCTACAACATCTCAACTGTGAATTTGCTTAAGTGTTAGCATGAGGCCACTTTCTAGAAATTTTCTCTCCATTGCCCCATAGTGTAGTCAACAAGTGGAGAGCATAGTTAGCTCTACAGACTAATTTTTTATAATTTTACCTAAGTGTCATCACGAAGCAAGAAGCTACATATTTTTCTAAGTGTTGGAACTATGCTTTCCCCTACACTAGAGTGTAGTTAATACCAAAGGCTAGTTTGTAAATTTTTCCAAGTGTCAAGCTAGCAGTTGTAGATTTTTCTAAGTGTTGAGACTATGCTTTCCACTACACTGGAGTGTAGTTAAGTATAGTTGGCATGGAACAAATAGTTTGGAAGAGAATATTTTTAAGTGTTGAGATTATGCTTTTTACCAAACTGTAGCATAGTCAATTTTAGCTAACTAGAAGCTAGATTTTGCAAAAATATTTCAAGTGCTAGGACTACGCTTGATCCTAGTTGGGAGTGTAGTAAGCACACAACCAATGAACTACAAAATTTGTCTAAGTTTTGAACTACACTCTCACCCAGTCCAGAGTGTAGTCATGTGGAACAATCTCCAGAGGCCTTCACAATGCAACATCGGCATTTAACTTAGCTCCAATGCACCTCAAATAAGCATAGTTAGCAAAAATGCATCTTTGTTATAGCCATTTTTATCCCAAATTGTAACTACACTTGACCCCAATTGAGACAATGGACAACATAGTCTATAGTGTAGTCTCCAAAGTTTCATTTTTTTATATTTCTTAGGTACATTATAGTATTTTTGGCACACGAACATGTAGTTGGCAGTGTAGTCACAGTTTGGCAGTCTTGTAGAGTCCATTGGAGAATACCAAAGCATAACATCACTTGCTTTAGTGGAGAGCGTAGGTGGGTGTAGTGTAGTTTTGACCATCCCACTAACATGTGGCAAATGATCTACACTTCATGCTAATCCTAGGCTTATAAATACCCTAGTCCTTAACATTTTAGTGGTTGGAAAGTTTGAGCATTTTGGCATTTTGGGCACATAGAAATTTAAAGGCATACTAGTGAATTGAAGAAAAGGCAAAAGTTGCATGCCACTATAGAACACCATAGACCACTGTAGTCCACTACACATCATAGCAGGCAACCCTGTAGGCATAGAAACCAAGGTAAAATGTTAGTCTTCATAGCAAGACACCCCTAAGACTATGACTATGCTATCCACATGCTTGTTGTACACCGCATACCTTCTCACCCCTTCGGAGGTTAACTACACTTAACCTTGTTTAGGGTTATGTCACTTTCTCTCTCTCTCTCTCCTCCATGCATTTTTAGCATTTTTATTCACATTTGGCATTTTACTCTCATTTTCACTATTTTTTATGTATAGCCACATGTTGACACCTTTATTTCATACCAAAACCATTGACTATGCTCACCTTTGTTAACATCGCTGACACTGTGAAACACTGCTTGACACTTAGCATCATTTGGCATTGCATTTCATAAGTTCCCATTTGATCAACAAGACCATTTTGGGCATCTTATCTTCGCCTCCAGTAGGCCCTCATGTAGACACAGGTTTAAAGCTATGTGCTCATGAACCTCTCAGTGTTCCATTCTTGTAGCTTACATTTTTGGTTGCTATATGTATGAAATAAGTGTTTATTATAATTTTTTAATATCTATGGTAGTTATAACTAACTACTATGGTGGTTGTAACCTCCTCTATAATAGTTGTAACTGAATTTTAATTTCCCATTATGTTGTAACCATCAAATAGGACACTTGTTGAATATAGCTTCTTAATCTCTATGATGGTTGTAATTACCCTTAACTTCTCATGATGATTGTAACTACCCTAAAGTCACTATAAAAATAGCTTCAAGGGTAGAATGAAAGGAAACTAGTGGGAGATTAAGAATAAATAGATTGAAGATAGTAAAGCATGGCTTACTAAAGGCATCAATTTAGTTGCTCTGTTTTGATCCTATGAGTTCTTTTCTTCTCAATTTGTCTTAGTTTCTTAGCTAATGGTTTATATAGTATTGTGCTTGACATTTAATTTTTGGATTTTGCATATTGCTCTTATAGCTCTTTATTTTTTCCCAATACTAAACTTCTATTAGGTTTGCCATATAAGAGCTTATGTTGTCTTAGAAAAACATATTTAGCAATTTAATAGTAATGTCTTATAAAATTGCTTGTTTGAGTCTAGAGGATCTAGAAAATTTTTGATACTTAGACTTACTTAAAATATCTTCATTTTCTTAAAAATTTATTACCTTGGAATTTCAATCTTGAAATTGTTAAATCATTACTAATAGCTCTATTATCTACAATTCTTGACAACTATTAACTAGCCAAATAAAAGCTTGTACTTTGTCATTTACAAGGTATTTTGGTAGTTTAATAAGAGCATGTTTACTAAATTACTTTTTTGGCTCAAAGGCTTTGAACAATTTGTAATGCTAGATTAAATTGGAATAACTTTATTGTGAAGTGTTTCATCATGTTCGATTTATCTTGCCTAAATTATTAATGTTTTAGAAAAATATGCTTTCTTTTCTTTTCTCTTTCTAAAACCCATTGAATCTTACTCTATTTTTTGTTTTTCTTATGGAATTTTCTCTTTAGGATAAATGAGGAGTAGATTAGTAGAATTGCACTCAAGAATTTTTGTGAAATTTTATGTGTTTCAAGTAGTGTACTATAGGGGCTATATAGACTAAGTGACTTTGAAAAATAAAAATTTTTAATGACTCATAGTATTCAACAAAGTTAGTGGAATTTATTTTATGATAGCTGATTATAGTATCATATAGAAACTCAAGTATTACAACATTCAAAATGGCAAATACACACTCACACTTAGTTCATTCTATAATAGCCCTCAGTATAAAGTCAATTTGTTACTAAAATTTCATCATTGGTGGCAAAACATATAATTTTCCCTTGAAGATATTTGAAAATTTTCTTAACTACTATTGAAATATTACATTCTTCAACAATGCTTGGAATAATTTTAGATACCATTATAAAACAAAGACTAACATCATGTTCCTTGATGATTCCCTCTTATAAAGAAGTATCAATGATGCACTTCTTGAGGACTAATTTCTCACTTGCTTAGCTGTCATTGGAATCAATTCATGAATTCTATCTTATTTGCTAATTGATGATACATTATTGGAATTATTAAATTTGATATCATTGTCCAAATTCTAAGTTCTTACCAATATCACATCAACATAATCAATTAGCAAGATATCATAAATAGCATAATCAACATAGCTAGAAATTTTAAAATTCAAAAACAAATTATTCTCTTACATCTTGAGAGAAATCTCTTAATAACCAATGTATTTTGTATGGTCTAGGATGAGAATAAGTCATTAGCCCAAATGTAGAAAATTCCCAAGAAATATGATATTTCCTTAAGCATCCCCATTAATCAAAATATGTATTTGTTCCCACTTCTTGAGACATCATTCTTAAGACATCTAGACCCAATTTTAAACAAGAATCTTATATTGTAATTATTCCTTATCTTAACATTTTTTATGAATGAATTCATTTCAATCATAGAAGCATTAGGGTTACCGCTTTGTGAAGCTTGATTTGATTAGCCTTAATTCTCCATGATTTGAACCTCTTTTTATTATTTTCTTTTAAACTAAACACTTTCATTTCTTGCACCCAATTTCACCACACATGAACCATTTAAGTTTATAAGAATTATCTTTCTTGAAATCCTTACTTCCCTTGCATAAGTATCCTTTGGTTTTAACTTTATCCTTCTTCTCCTCTTTGTCATGATTTTGCTCTTTGTGATCTTCCTTAGTTTCATTGGATTCCGATTCTCTTTTCCATATAGATCCCTTGTTCTTAACCTTGGATGATTCCTTATTCTTGATCTGTTGTTCTTTCTTCCATAGCCTTATCTATGATTTGAAGCTCATAAAAGATCAACTTTTGTTGATAGTGTAGCTTCAATACTTTAAGAAATATTGAAGTCTACTCATAGTTACTTTAGTTTGCCTTGTACTAATTAAAAAATTGTAAAATTTCAAGTTACAAGTCCTTAAAATCCTTCTTACCTTATCTAAGATTACTAAGGTTAATAGTAGATTCTTATTTTTTCTTGGATTACTCATATTTCTACCTCAACATTTATTACATGATTGGTCATTCTCTAACATAGATCTTGTTTTTCATGTATAAGGCTTAAGAATCATTCTACCATCAAATAAAAGTCATTGTTTTAATTTCTAAATCAACAGTAAGTAGCCTTACATGATTTGGTATCCCATCCAATTCAAAGTATTTATTCAAGATCTTTAATCATGAATCAAATGTATGTGAGGAATGAGTTCTATTAAAGAGCTTCAATTTCTCATATATAAGTCTTGATGCATTTCTAAATGACCTTACAAGTATTGATTCATCCTCTTCATCTAGCCTAAGATCTCTTGATGAACTTAACCTAGATGATTGAGCAACTAATGAAGCCCTTTGAGATATGTTAAGGACTACGATTCTACCCCCTTTGAACACTTAGAGCTTGAAATCCAGTACTTCCATGGGTTAATTGCATAGCTTTCTCATCATTTTCTCTCATATATTCACATTCTCCTTTACCTTCATGTCCAAAAAAATAATCATTATCAATTTTCCTTTTAGATAGACCTACATTAGTGGCAATTTTGGCATCCAATTATTCTAGCCTATCTACCATCATTTTGAAAGTATCTTTTAGATCTTCCATATTGTTATTGAGAGCATGAACTAATTTCCTCTTAGAAGTAATATTTTTCAAATATTTAAGTCAATATTTTAGCCATATAATTGTATATATGCCACAACCCATATAATTACAATGCATAATAAACAAAATTTCTCAAATCTAGGCACTATCCAAGTATGATAAATATTAATCAAGTAGGATGAAATTCTTAAATTCTCTAAACCAATGCTTCAATATCTAAGGTTGGCATGGTTCTTATGGAATTAGATAATTCATGAATAATTTAGCTCAAAACCATACTTAAATTGACACTCAATATTTCTACATCAAAATATAAAAAGAACACGATGCAATGCACATAAAGAACTATTCAAGAAAAAAATATAGATAGTAAAAGACATCTAACTAAAAGAGAAATAGATGCAATATACATAATAAGATGAAATAAAATAGGTAGATTTTCTTAGCAAGAAACCTTAATTAGGGAAGATTACCAAAGTGTGAGAGTCCCAAGCAAGAAAGTTAAAGTAACTAAAGTAAATCTCCAAATGTCAATATGTTATATGTCATCCAATTTATAAGGTTGAGATGAAGTATTCTTTGGGAAAGAACTAAAGATGAATAATAGTAAGGATGATGCAACATAAGACTACATTATAGATATGATAATTGGTAATGTCCTAGACTTTTATTTTTAAAAAATTTCTTGAATTTTAATTCCACCTGAGTTACTCTGTGTACCATTATATATCATATTTTTCTAGTTTATGTAGCTCATAGGTTATTATCCATAGAGTAGCTTTTAACTATAAGTTACATAAACTATTTATAGTCTTATGAAATTTCATGTTTTTTCTATTATTATTAGCATCAAAATTCATAGATTAATGTTAAACATTATCTACTTTTTTTTGTAGAGTATACCTAGCATTGGTTCTTATTCTAGAGTTCTTTTAGATAGACTTTTTTTCTAAGATTATTATTTTGATAACGCATCAAATATTTGTCTTTAACTTGGATTATGAATTTTTTAATAAATTTAATTGTTAGTTATTTAAGGTATTATACCAATCTAGAGTTCACTGTAATAGTTTACTCTTATATTTTTTATGTTGCAATTAGAAATGTTTCCTTTCAGTTAGTCTTGTCTAGGACTTAGTTACTTATATGAACATGATTAGATTTACACAACATGGCTTGATTATGTGAAACATTATTTATAGATAGATTCCTATATCTTCACTTCCTTCTAATTATCATGTGAGCTTCAATTAACCTAATTAAAATTATTTTTTGATTACATAATAGGAAATCTTAACCTATTTAGACTTCAATCTTACAAGATCTTTTTAGATGTTGGAAGATTTTCTATACTTTCTTTAATTCCATTGTCTATGCTTTAAGTAGATTTGAATGTGGGCATCTATGGTCTTATAGTTTTGTAAGTATTTACTTATGATTGTAATTCAAAATCTAAAATTTTCATCAATCCTGTACAAATGTGGACTAGTATCTTCAAACATCATCTTATGGTTCTTCTTGGATTACCTAAGATTTTTCTCAAAAATATAGTTATCTTCATTATTATTTTCTTTGAGATACAATTATGTTTAATGATTTTCTTCCTACTTATTTCCTCTTTATTTTGTTTCATGCATTTACATATTGTATGTAGTTACATCTTAATTTCATCATTGAAAATTCATACACTATGATTACTCAATGTGAATTTCTTATGGGTTGTAGAGTACTGTAAGCTCTTATTAACTATCACAACTGATGAGTGATGGAGTATCCCAACACTCTATGATACAAGTCACCAGTGCTAGTACATGACCAGATCATAATCTATGGATGGACAATGTTATTATGCTAGTAATTAAGATTATGTTTGAGATTGCTATCTTTCCACTTTGAGCTAGTGAAGTGCAAGTGTATGATTTAGCTCTTAGTGAGGTGTGTGATTAACTAATGTTGTTAGGCTCTTAAGTGCTCCTAAAGTAAACATGATTGAATAAAGTCTAACTCTAGTTAACTAAGAAAACATAAACCTATCTTAGCCTAGTGTGATGAATATCTTGTCTTGGTCTACTATTATTGCCTTGGACTTGTGTAGTTATCATTGGGATTACCAAGTGGAATTACTACTAGGTGAACCAAGAAATACTACTATTGGGTTACCAAATAACTATATTGAAACTAGTCATATCCATACTATTTACTAATAACATGTAAAATAAAGTACTTTAGAAACTAAATTGTTAAGCTAAGAAAATAGTAAAGATTATGCTAAGTGAACAAATAGAACTAAGGAAATATTGCAATGGTGGAAAGAAATTTTGATCTTTATTACTACCATAAACTATGTCCAAGTACAATTCATTCAAATAAAGACACCTGATGGATCATGGATTGGTTGCATTGAATGNAGTAATGATTAACATTTGATAATTCAATAGTGCTAAATGTGTTTAGGATGTGTATGGAAAGTGGACATGGATGCTTATGTTGGGATTAGTTACGCTAGTTAGTTAAGTTAAATTAGCAATTAAATTACTTCATTCTTTTCATCCTTTATTTTAAGCACCCAAAACATAAAACATAAAAATAATAAGAATTATATGCCTTGATTACACTTAACCATACATTTGCATATCACAAGTGTAATTGGGAAGCCAACAAATGACTATTAGGGCAAGTTCACTTCCTAGAGGCTAGTGTATCGAAAGAGATAGAATCCATAGAATTTAACTAGATTGCACATGAATGCTTAGTGATTCATATGGTTGAGCATAGGGGTACTCATTGATCATTATTGGTGCCATTTATGGGGATTATTTTTGTTTGAAATGTGCGGTATCTAGGTATAGTGAAAATCATTAACATTGTTGGATGAACCCTAAGGTCAAAAATCATTCTAAAAAAAATATAATAATTTAAGCACACTGATAACTTATTATAATTGTAGAATGTATTCTTCTCACAAGTGCAATGAATTGCAAGTGCCTCAAGAATGTAGGATGATATATACTCATCTAGTTGAGTATGTGCTTGACTTCACTTTCATCCTACATCAAGATGAATAATTACAGTGGAAAGATATGAAGGGAAACATTATAATGCCTTCCAATTAATTTGGACCACTGATGCTACTCCAAATTCTTAGGAGGTTGGATATCCAAGATCTCAAAGAAGAGTATGATGTGCATGACCATGAGTACTGAGACTACTGTCCCATTGAAACACAATGTAAGATATATCGACACTATGGAAAACACCATTATACTATTAAAGGAAAATAGTTCACCAATCCCTATTCTTACTCAACTAAAATGAAAATGAGTATCCTTCCTCTTGGAGTTCTTAGCATGAAGACTCTCCATCCCTTGATATTGGTGATGGGGGCTTGAACTTGAAGTTGCAATCCACTATCAATAATTTGGGTTCAGGTAAAAATGGGAGTCAAAGTAGGGGCTCAGGTAAACATTAAGAGGATAAGAAAGCTAACGAATGGTGGAAAACACCATGGTGGTGATAGTCCTCCTTTCTCTTTACCCCCTTTGTCTACATCTTATTCTTCCTCTTTTGGATCTTATAGATACTACAAAAGGACAACCATGATGAAGGTGAATAGTAGGATAATAATGATCATTAGGCCTACCATGAATGAAGAGAGAGTAGAGGACATCATATATGTCATCAAAATAATGATAATGATGAAAATTTGTTGGCAACTTGGAGAATGTTGAATATTTTAGAGGTAGTGAAAATTCCAACAAGGAATGTGAAAGATAGTTAGATCAAGCGACTTGACATGAACAATATCCTTAGATTTGAGGGGGGATATAACTTTGATTTGCAAAAACATCTTCAAGATTTTCATGATGCTTGTGCCTTACAAGATATTAAAAAGGATTGGCAAAAATTAAAGCTATTTCCCATGACACTCATCAAGGAAGCTGAAAGCTATTATCGGTTCTTGGAATCAGAATCCATCCACAGGTGGAGTACAATGCTAAAGCTATTTAATGATAAATGTTAAACATACTCCTAAGTGTCTAATATGAGAAGGCAGATCCAAGGATGGAAGCAAGGAATACATGAAGCCTTGGACATTGCCATGGGCAGATATTATTCTCTTCTACATCAATGCCCTAGGCATGGTTATTCTCAATGCAAACAAATTTTCCACATCATAGATAGACTCAGATAGAAAATGAGAAAAACTCTTAGGCTTTATGCCTAAGGAAGACTATGAAAACTTAGAGCCCATTAGATCCAAAGGTTGATAGAATAGGTAGCAAAAGAAGAAGAAGAGCTAAGGAAATAGGAATGTGCCAGGGAATATAATAGTGATCCTTCCATTAGAAAAAGGAAGGCTTGATTTTGTGACAATAAGGAGAAATCACCACTTGATTAGGTGGTGAATAGAAAGATCTTGCCAATCCAAAAATCTATGTTTGAAATATTGGGCAAGGTAGATAAAATGTGGAATTTTTTGGACAAGAAATTCTAAATTGCTTTAAAGATTGCAGAGGAATCAAGAGAGTAGAGTAGTGATTGTAATTTTAAGAGGCAAAAAGAAGATGAACATGTTTACCAAAGGGGTCAAGGTAAAGCTAGTGTAGTAGAAGAATTTGTGGAGAAAAAATCAAAAGATGATGGTGGATGTGACATTTACCAATATGAACATCCTAAAGGATGTTGTTATATCATGTCACACTTGCAAGAGTTTGGAGTATATGCATTGAACCCTCAACTGGTAAGAAGGCAAGCACCTAGAAGATTGCCTTATCCAAAAGGCACTCCAAGGCTATTTCACCAACGACAACAAGCTTATTATTCAAGTGAAGCTCCACCACAACCATATGAGCAATACTAGTAGTGGAAAAAATAATAGTTATGGGTTATGCCATCACTAAGGTAATGATACCCTTACAAGTAGCCAGATCGAGATGGGTACTATGTTTAACAACCAATGTCTCCACATGACTCTTCTACTCACACTTCCTTTTAGCATGATTACTACCCTCTAGAGTATCACATAACTCATTCTCCATCTACTAGAGGGGAAGCCCCATATCCCTATCATCCTTATGATCCTTTACCACATGCTCCACCACCTTCCACCTAATTACCTCTTGCTCCATCTATGAATGGTGAAATTCTAGCTCAACAATAACGTAATGCTACTAGGGCTATCAACTTATAGTGCTTCAAATTTCTCATACAATAATGTGGCTGGCTATCCTATCTTTCCATCATCCTCTACATCCATTCCTTTCAAGAGTCCTTCAAATCAAATGCCTTTCAAGATCCACACAATTATGTTAACCTACATTCTATATGATTAGATCAAGGTTGGCAACCTTCCTTGGAAAAGATATTACCTTGGAAGTCCTCTCATCTACTAGAAAATTGCTAAACATGAGCCATGCAAGGCTCTTCTTGATTTAGGTTTTAGTGTCAATATAATTTTTCATGACATGTACAAAGCATGGAACCTGTTGCCTCTTAAGAAAAGTAATATTCATCTAGAATTGGTAGAGAAGTCAATCACTATTTCTTTGGGACTTGTGAAGGACATTGTGACCACTGTTTATGGATGATTCTATCCTATTAATTTTTTGGTGATCAAGGTTTGAAAATTGCAGGGGAGACTTCCCAATTATTATGGGAAAGGCATGGCTAGGCATTGTTGATGTTTGAATGAGCATAAGAGATATCTCCTTGAAAATTTTCAAGAAAAATGAATTTGAAAAGATTGAGAAGAAGAGAGTTCCATGCATTGCATACAATGATATTAGGTGCAAATATGTGCAAAAACTTTGGTTTGTTAAGAGCGCATCCATCAAACAATGCAGATAGTATGGAAATGAATTTGAAATCCAAAGGTGCCTATACAGGGTAGCCACAAAATAGGAGGGTACCTAGTGGTTGATAGATAATCTTGGAAGTAGCACACTTTACATAGAACTTGCTAAGAGTATGATATGTGCCTACATTGAAAGCATGGATGAACTAGAGTAAGTTCATCACCAACTCTTTGATAATGATGCGAATGATGATACTAATTAGGGAGAGTTTGAAATCCCTAAAAATTGTAAACAAGATCCCTTAGAGTTGAAAATTCTACTTACTAACATGGAGTATGCATTTTTGACAAATGGCAAGCTAGTAATCATCAATGTGAATGTTTCTCTAGAATAGAAATAGATGCTATTGAAGGTGGTCAAAAAATGGTTAATAGATTTTTCTGGATCATATCCTAAACTCATAGTGATTGATCCTAGGATATGCTAATATCGTATCTACATTGATCCAACCATGAAGCCAATGAGGTAGCCATAGTGATTGGTTGAACCCCAAATTGAAGCAAATAATTAAATAGAAAATCTCCATAAGATGGGGTTTATCTATACCATTGTAAATAGTGAGTGGGTTAGTCCACTCATGATTGTGTCAAAGAAAGATGGCTAGTGGTAGGTCTACATCAACTTTTGGCTGTTTAATATGGCAACACTCAATGATCAATTTCCATTGCCATTTGTGGATTAAGTGTTAGACATTATATTTGGACATTGCTATTACAAGTTTCTAGATAGTTATAGTGGCTATAACCAAGTCTAGATCATGCTAGAGGATCAAGAAAAAACAACATTCACAAGTCCTTGGAAAACATTTCCATATCAAAAGATGCCTTTTGGTCTATGTAATGCTTCTATAACATTTCAATGCTCAGTCTTGAGCATTTTTTAGAAACAAATTGGCTAGGGGATGGAATTTTTCATGGATGACTTCTTCACCTATGGTGATACATTTGAGAAAGCCTTGGACCACCTTGAGCAAGTTCTTAAAAGGTGTGTAAAGATGAATCTTCAGCTCAATTGGTAGAAAGACCATTTGATGGTCCAAGAGGGCATTGTACTAGGGGAAAGAATTTCTTAGGTAGGGATTAAGGTGGACCCTTAAAGATAAAGATCATCTAAGGAATAACTTGGCAATCAAAAACCATTAAAGATATTTGGTCATTCCTTGGGCACACTCGCTACTCAATAATTTATAGAGAATTTCTCTAAGATCGCAAAATCATTGGTCAAGCTTACAACAAAAGATGTTTCATTCATATATACTAAGAAATGTGAAAATGCATTCTAGAGCTTTTAGTAAAAGCTTGTAAAGACAACAATTTTATGAGTAGTTAACTAGTCTAGATCATTTCGTATCATGATAGATGCATCAAATTATGCCTTAGGAGCTATGCTTATGTAGTTGGATGATAAGAAATGTTCATATTACATCCACTACATAAGTCAAAGCATTGTGGATGCATAGTTGAATTACACCACAATGGAAAAAGAACTAATGATGGTTGTATACACTCTAGAAAAGTTTAGGCACTATGTGCTTGGATAAAAATTTTTTGTACACACCAACTACAATGCTATTCACTTCCTTATGAACAAACTAATGGTGAGGCCCCATGTCATAAGGTGTCTAGTGATCTTATAGAAGTTCAATCTTACAAAGGTAGAATGAAAGGAGGCTGAGAACGTGGTTGTTGATCACTTGTCTCGATTACATTAGGATAACAAGAAAGAGATCTTACTCTTTGATCAATTTCCTGATGAACTCCCCTTTACTGGTGCAATAAATGAACATGTATCTATAGAACAAAAATGGTATGATGGAATCCTTATTTATCTTCTTACTCATGAGATGCCATAAGATTTGAAGTATAGGAAGAAATAATAGTTTTTTCATCAAGCCAAACACTTCATGGAAATCAATGAACACATTTATAGTGAGTGCATTGATGACTTGGTTCATTGGTGTGTACCTAATGTTGATCAATTATTTATTCTCCAAAATGATCATGTGGGTCCTAGTGGGGGTCACAATGTTGAAAGATGCATGGCCATTAAGATCCTTATGGTAGGGTATTATTGGCCAACCATATTTAGGGATGCGCACTAATTTATCTGCTCTTATGAACATTGTTAATGAGATGATGTGATAACTACATGAATGGAGGGACTTTAATAGTGAATCCAATCATTGAAACCATTTGACATATGGGGAATTAACTTCATGGATTCCATGACACCCATGTTAAATAGAAAGGTGTACATAATCATCACTTTTGATTACTCCACAAAATGGGATGAAGTAGTAGTCATCATCAACTGTACATCATCTACTATTATGTGGTTTTTACAAAAAAATGTTGTAAATAGGTTTGGGGTGCCATGAGCACTAATTTTTGACAATGGAACCCATTTCATAGGTGCCACTTTTCACAAGATCATGCAATACTTGGGGATTGTACATAAATTAACAATACCTTATCACCCCCAAGCTAATGGTCAAGTAGAGGTTACTAATAGGAAGATTATAAAGATCTTAATGAGAACTATTAGTAAATATAAGATGGAATAGAACACAAAGCTCAATGATGCCCTTTGGACCTATTTCTCAACATGGAAACTCTTTATAGGCTACTTTCCCTATGATTTGGTGTACAAGAAAGTACCAATAGTTTCTATTCAATTTGACCTCCATACACTTTCAATAGTATGTAACCTATATCTTGACCTAAGTCTAGAACAAAGAGAATAATTGATCAACTTTAATTTTCTAGATGAAAATTGATTAGTGGCCCTATCCTTGAATGAAGTACATAAAGCATTTAGTAAATAACATCTTGACCTTAGGATAAGGAAAGTGAAATTTCAACCTAGAGACAAGGTCCTCTAATAGAATTCCACAAACATACCTCAATGAACTAAGTTTCAAATGTTGTGAAAAGGGCCTTATATCATTTATGAAACCTTTCCTTCTAGGGCCATGTTGATCTACAAACCTAAGAACTAGACAAAAAGTAGCTAGTGAACGTGCAACAAGTCAAACCTTTCCATGAACCCATGTAAGCCAGTGAAATTAATGCCTCAATGGATGGACAACCTTACTTAATTTTTTGGATCTCCTCCTTTCAACTTAGTGATGGGAGAGATGGCAATCAGTGCTACCCATTATAGTGGCTCCTCAGATTTTCCTAATTTTTTGTTTTGCACCTTTTTATTTTACACTTTCTTTGTTTTTATACCTTTTTTATTTTACACTATTATTTTTCCAAATTTTTTTTAAAACATCATTAGTATGTTTTATCTTTCTTGAATATTTTAAAATTTATTTTATATATTTTTTTACTTTCATGTAAATTTTTCACATGTTCTAATAAAGTGCTTTATTGCCAACAGGACATAGTGGTGTTGTAGCTTGGTACTAATGGTGGTTGTACTTAACATTTTTGATTGTTGATGCCTACTTTTTGTTTTTGAATTTTGATGATTGATAACTAAGATTGGTTTCTCTTTCATGGAATAAGTAGTGAGTCCATGTCATCCACCCATGCACAAACTCTATGGTTTTCCTTGTTTTAGAAACATGAGGTTTTCTTTTTATTAATAAAAATTTAACAAACTTATGACCTTGGTAGTTTTAAAGATGGAAAAAATTCAAAGGTTTGAAAAAGGTGTGGCTTCAAAGGGATTCAATACTCTTTGTACCTTTCTACCATCTTGAGTGCAAGTGTGTTTTTTTATGGATTTCTTACCATTTCATGTCGAACAATAATAGGAAGTTCAATAAGTCGTTGAATTTGTGGTTTCCATCCAAAAACAAAAAAATAAACAAATAAAAAAAAATGAAAAATGATGGGAATTCAAAGCACACCCCTTAGATAAAATAAATGGGTTGCAAGCATTGGTATGGGAATAGAAAAACATATTAACCATGCCCGAAGGTGCCCTCTAACTGAGGTTGTTTCTCACTTATTACTTCTTTTTTCTTCTTCAATAAGGAATATGGGTTGTTCGTGGAAGTGTTCTTGTGTCTCGATGAGGTGGACTGGTCCTAGAGTGGTGATGCAAAGTTACTGAGAGTGGTTGGTTCTAGTCTAGACTGAGGTTCAATTTTATCAGGTCATTTAACAATAAAACCCACAAGGGACTTCATGTGATCATGATTGGAACATCCATTCCATTCTCTCTCTCATCCATCAATACTCTCCATAACTTACCTTAGTATTAATTTTCATGTTTTTGTTTCATGTCTTAGTTTGATATGTTAAAATTCTTACATAGATTCTCTAGGTTGGTCTCTAACTTTTTGTAACCATGAATGAACTATGGGGCCCACAAACTTCTTATTTGAGGTTATGCAAGGGAAAAATGGCATTTTTCACTATGGGGAGAACCCCAGTTACATATCTCATGGTTTGGTTAGTTAAGTTCGTTACCCTTAGTCATTTTCGCAATCAAAATCTTTTGTGCACCCCATTATGTATTCAATTGTGTGCTCCTTAAGGCATTCTTCTTTATGAAATCTCATGCTATACTTATTTCTTAATTTTTTGAATATCAAAACCCTCTACTAATAATTTCATCATGTTCTTAGCTTTTTGAACCTCTATTTGACCCCAATTTTCTTCAAAAATTCCTACTATTTGTCAAATTTTGACAAGTCAATGATGATCAACAATTTTGTCGACTCATCCTTGTTGACTAGGCCCTATTGATGTAGCCTAAAAATTCTATAAATACTATCCAATACTTTGAAATTTTTTTTCATTTTCTTCAAAACAAGAGGGGAGTTTTTGCAATTTTTTAGAGCCCAAAATGTTCCAGAGCCCATAAATTTCATACCATTTGTCCAAATCATTCCATTCTTTGATCTTGTAGCTATCAGAGGTAAGCTCTTAGTTGTGGGGGCCAAAAACCTTAATGTTTTCAATGAAATTTTTCAAAATCTTTCTAACTTCCCCAAGGGGTTAATGAATAGAATAACATTAAACCATTAATTTTTGAGAGTTTAACTTGTTCAATAAACTCCAGTTAACCTAAAATTATTTATTAATATTAAAATAATATTAAAATAATCAACTAGACCATGATCACAACTTAACTAAGTGTAACTATTCCAAGAGATAAGGTATTGCCAATGTTTCAAAGCTACACATTAAGTGCCAATATTTGGTCATGTTGTGATTATAGATGTCACCTAGACCAAAATGCCTGTAGGAAATAGGACCATCACAACCAAAGGAAAAATGATGTAGAATTGTAAGGGGCTAGGAAGAACGAGCCCAAGAGTATGGAGTAGAAACTCACATAATGGGACCTCTTTAGGAGGAGCCTAAAGTGGAATCTATTCGATAGATTCGCAAATAAGAGGCTACAACTAAACAATCCTAAAGAGGAGAGGCACTAGGGCTTGTACCAAGACTTGAGGTTAGATTGGCATAAGCATGCTTAGATACAAACAATCCTAATGATGTACAACACTTAATCCTCCAAGAACTAGACTTTGGACCATTCTTGGAACATGCTCCAGCAAAAGTTAAGATACAATTTCAAAGTTCTTCCATGTGGCCAATCATCACTACAAGTGTGGAGTGATACATGGAAGGTACATATCTCTTCTAGAATAGTAGGAAGGTAGGAGCCACCATGGGAATCAAGGACGTTCAGGTGTCTTACTTGGTAGAAGCAATTACGCATGCTTTTGGCTTGCCTGATTTTGGCATCCATTTGGCAGAAATTTCAATGTAAGAAAATCCCGAGGTAAAAAGGGAGTAGACTTAGCAGTGTTATGTGGTTGACCATGAGGAGTTTGGTGCACTCACACTGATGGAGTATATATACATCAAGATAGTAGGCTATTACCTCAATCTGATGGTGAGGCCCAACAAGATGAAAACCTTTTCTACCCATGCATGTGTTGCTCTAAGTGGGAAATTCTTTGTTAACCTTCCACAACTAATCTATCTAGAAATAAAGAAGTGCTCTCATGAAAAATGAGATAAAGACCTAGAGATAATGTGCTCTTATGACATTCTCTTTCCGAACACATCAACTCTCATGCATCATGTCAAAATATGAAACACAATAATATTTATTGAAAAAGTAAGATAAGAAATCGAGAAATCTTTGTTCAAGCTTAACATAAATATCTTAAGCTATTTCTATCTTTTCTCCTCTCTTTTTGATTGTTTCCTACTTTGGAACTACCATCTCGAGTCTTTTACTAGTCATATGGCTTGTCTTAGATTTTTTTAAGATGTCTCACTATAAATTTCATCATGCAAGAGAGATGAATTTGGCTTGTGGGAGATGTATCCTATTGAGATGAAACATATCTTTCTAGTGTAAGATGTCTCATGTTTGGAGGAAAAATATTTCTAGAGACGTCTCTTAATAGGATGAGACATCCCCTCATCCTATAAGATGTCTTCCAACTTCTTGGGATGTCTTTGGTGTGCTTCTAGCTTTTAGTTAAGATGTCTCCCTAATCCTTAAAATGTCTTTACAGATTCCAAAAACTTGTAAAAATATTCTAGAGGATTAAGATAAAGATATTAGAAGAGGTATTCATACATCAGTTGTACAACTCCATTTTATTCTGGAGTACTTAGAATGGGCTTCTACTTGAAAATATCATAAGTCATGCAAAATTTTTTAAATTTATTTGAACAAAAGTCTTCATCATTATTTATTTTGAGGGCTTTAATTCTTTTATTTTATTTTTTTTTCATTAAGAGATTCATATTCCTTGAAGTTATCAAAGACTTTGTATTTAGATTTTAGAAAGTAAATCCATACATTACTAGAATAATCATCTATGAAGAAAACATAATATTAAGAACTAGTAAGTGAAGTTACTAAAACATCACCATACACATCACTACAAACTAGATCCAATATGTTTTTAGCTCTTTGAGTACTTGTAGAAAAGCTGAAACGATGTTGTTTTTCATTCAAAAAATGTTTATATATTGGTAAATGATCTTAGGAATTACCTTTAATTATACATTTTATTTGAAGAACCTAAATGGACTTTTCACTTAAATGTCCAAGTTTTCTATGTTATAGATTCATGGTGAAGTTCTCTTTTCATGCATGAAAGAATTCATCTTTATTATCCACTATAACACCATCTAGTTAGTATACTCTTCCACTTCATTCTTTGTCTTTTGTGGCTATGATGGATTTTCCTTGAAAAATTCTACATCTTTTGTTTTCAAATAATACAAATAGTTGAAAATCATTAAAATTAATCATAGATCATATGTTTTGATAAGCTCATGGACATGATATACCTTGGGAATTATAATTATTCTACCATTATAGGATAACTTTATCATAGTTCTTAACTATACATGTTTTATCATTTCTAAGAAAAATAGGAGCAGTCATAGCTTCATGATATTCATAAAAGCATTCTCTTCTAGGTGTAAAGCAATATGAAGTACTTGAATTAATATACTAGTAATTACAATTAGAGTTACCTCTAATTGTGACTACACATAAGTCTAGTATTACTTCATCAACATCCATTTAAGAAGAACAAGATTCAACATCTTTCTTTTCTTTTCCGTTTATAAATTTGCAATCCTTGTTTAAGTAGCCATGATTCCCACAATTCCAATACTTTTGTGTTCTCTTAGCAGCATCATCAATCACTTTATTGAATTTATAATTATTCTTACCAAATGATTTACTCAATTATTATTTTCCTATTCCTTTAATTACTAATGCTTCAGTAGGTATAGGCTCAGAGCACTTTCTGCAAAGTTCTTTAATTATTTGCCATCCTACAAATTCATCAAATTTCAAAGAGGTAATTGTATGGATAATATTTTAAACAATATTTTACTATGAAGTAGGAAGTGATTGTAACAAGATAATACATTAATCTTCTTCATCTATCTTACTACCAATTTATTGTAATTATCTCATAATAGTATTGAAATAAGTAATATGAGAAGCAATAGTATTATTTTCAAATATCTCTAACAATGATAATTACCTTTTAAGGTGTAATTTATTTGAGTAAGAACTAGATTAATGTATCTTACCCACAACATTTGCTAATTCCTTTGCAGTCTTTCCATCTGCTAAATTTTTAAGCATAGGATTAAAAATAACTTTATAAATTATTCTCGAAGCCAGGCAATCTAACTAATTCTAGTCTTCAGCTTTCATCCTCTCTAGTTTAATTCTAGTGATGCATACTTCCTATTTCTTTTTAATCAAAAAATCTTCCATCGTAAGCTTCAAAAGGTTATACTTGTTGCCATTAAAATTTTCTATTTCTTTAATGTACTTAGCACCATTGGCCTTCTTACTTCACTTAATGAGATAAGAACCTTGACAATTAAATGAACCTCACCTTGATACTAATTTGTTAATTTACACCTTGATTAAGCAAGATAATAAAGGAACAAAAAGTAGTAGAATTAAAAATTCAATTATAATATTGGAAAAAATGGATCAAGAACATTAGAACTTATTGACAGGAAAGCATACAAAAACCTTGACAATAGCTTCAACTCCTATCAAGCCTTAGAAATCCATGTCTTCTTACTTTGAGACTTACAACAAGCTTAAATTAAGCTTACACAAGAGCAAGAGACTACAACTTGAATTATGCTTAATACATCCTTTGATTTGTTAAAGATGTGATTACCCTAAGACCACGAAAGCATCCACTTATATAGTGGTCATAATGTCATTCTCTAGGTAAAAGCAAAATTATGGAGTTATAATCCACAATTAATCATGACCAAATTAGGTGTGAGTGGTTAGATATCCTTTTGAAATATTACATACTTTGGCTTTTGTTATTTTCAATCAACATGCTAAGAATAATCTATTAACATGGAAACCATTACAAAATAAAGGTCTCTTAAACTTAAAAGTAATAAAACACCTCACACTTGTCAATTTGAGAAAGTCATAAAAGTGCCTAATGATGTTTAGATAGGTAGATAAAAAATGTAAAACAAAACATTGAAATTTAATAACAAAAAAGTTTTCAACAAATAAAACCTAGGTTTTTTTAGCAAGTATCAAATTTCTCAAATTTTTAGTTGGATTCAAAATAAACTCTATCTATCCATCTAATATTTGGATTTTTCAGATGTCTCATAGACAATTTTTTACATTGTCTCTAATGGTTTTGGAACTTAGATTCAAAAATTCTTTAATGATAAAATAAATTTTTTTAGAATTTAGATTTATTGGATTCATTAAAGATATAAATTCTTCAAGGATGAGATAATTGGATTCTTCAAAGATATAAATTTTTCAAGGATGAGATGAACATTTTTGGAATTAAGATTTATAGATTCTTCAAACATAAAATCTATGGATTCAAATTTATCAATTTCTTCATAGGTTTTCAAATGGTTTTACAATTTTGATATATTAGTTTGTTCAAGGATTTAATAAGCAAATTATTCATTAGAAAGTTAAATTAAGTTTTCAAAAATATAAACAAATTTAAATTTATCTTGAAAGGATAAACTAAGTTTTGACAAATTTTTTATAATTCAAGTTTACAGGATTCTTGAAGGACAAAATAAGTGAATTTTCTTTAGAAAGAGAAAATTGGTTTATAGAACCACCTTTTACTTTATGCTAACGTTCAAAATCATTTGATATTTTTATTTATGAATGAGTTGTTCTAACTATTGCCCACCCAATATTACCTAAGCAATAGTTGGACCAACTTGTTTATGGAGGATTTTCAAAGTGCACAAACAACATCATGGTAACATAATAATTGAAAAAATGTTATATGCTATATACTATGTCATTTCATATGGGTTGCACCTTCACCAAAATTATTTTTGATAAAATAGTCAAATTTGACATTCAGGGAATTACTTCCAATTTAAGTACAATGTTATAAAGTGAAACCCTTTCTAGTTTTCTATCATAATAAATGTTTACAAAAGATTATAAATTTATGAATAAAAATTAAATAGTTAAACAATTATTCATCAAGTGAAACATTCCAATAACATTAATAATCATAACAAAGTTTTAAAATAAAATTCTTCAATATTTTATGTTTATGAAATAAAGAAAAGTAATTTAATTTACCTCATAATAATTAAAAAATATATCTTCTTATGAAAATTTTTAAAATATAAAAATGTTGTTAAAACCTATTGGTGATTAAAAAGTTAGGAAAATATTTTTTAGCAACCTAATAAAATATCCTTAATGATTTTATAAATGAAGAAAGGTGGAAAAGTTAGGAAAGAGGAACAAATATTTTTATTTTTTTAAACAATTAAATTAAAAAATGTAAAAGAGTTTTTCAAGATATAAAAAACATGAAAAGATAAAAATTATGATAAAAATAATATTTAATTCATATCAATATTTATTTCTCAATTGATTCATTCATTTAAATTAAATAATTTATATGATCATTCTTATGGGTAACCTTATTATTTTGTAAGCCTTATCCATGAAATCTAATAGGTGATTTATTTAATAATTCATCTCTGTATGGCTTATAATGATAGTTATGATCCCTTGTGTGAGAGAATTAGAGGTTCTAGCATTCATATGATTGATTGTTCATTAAAATACTTAAGGTTTTTAACATTCTTACCCTTATAATACCTTTCAGGTGATATAAAATTTTGAAAAAATGGCACAAGTTTTCCATACAAGCACCCTCTTGTGACTAAATTGAACACTCTGGGATCAAATAGGTTCAAAAGCCACAAAAATCAAAGTGGTATGAAGCAAGATATTGCATGTGGAAGTTGGTTTTGTAGAGCTCTTAGTTAAGAGAGAAAAATGCAAAAACTCTTCTAGCTTTAGTTGATGAGAATGAATTTTTGAACATTGCAGGGATCCTATTTATAGATTTTATGGACCTAATATTAGGTATCCAATATTGACTCCCACTTAATATTGGGTAGTCAATATTTGGGTTCTTGAAATTTCATTTTATGAGGACATTCAACATGGAAAATGAAGCTCTATGATTGGTTGGAAGGTTTCATGTAAAATCCAAAGTTTTGGGATGATTGAGAACTCATATTTAAGAATTGGTAATATTAGAGGATGGAATTTCAGGCATTAAAAATCTTTGGAAGATGCAAGAAAACGAGTATTAGATTCATGATATAAAATAGATAGGTTATATNTTTATAGATTTTATGGACCTAATATTAGGTATCCAATATTGACTCCCACTTAATATTGGGTAGTCAATATTTGGGTTCTTGAAATTTCATTTTATGAGGACATTCAACATGGAAAATTAAGCTCTATGATTGGTTGAAAGGTTTCATGTAAAATCCAAAGTTTTGGGATGATTGAGAACTCATATTTAAGCATTGGTAATATTAGAGGATGGAATTTCAGGCATTAAAAATCTTTGGAAGATGCAAGAAAACAAGTATTAGATTCATGATATAAAATGGATAGGTTATATGATAAGGGAAGGTTTGAATTTATCATTTATGTACTTGGAAGGTTCAAGATGTGTTACATCAGACATGTACAAGTTACAACACTTATACAAGTGGATCCTCCCCAAAGCAGGCTTTATCCCTTAATCTCCTTGTATAACCACACATAAAAATGTTCATAGGCACAAAAGGAGTTGAATGCAATGCATACTTATTGAACAAAACACACATGTTAAAACCACCAATTTGTGAAAATAACTCTATGTTACACAAATCCACAAGTTATGATCATATGGACAATGAGATGAGATGGATTTTAGGAAGGACTACAAAAATTGGAATGTGAGGTGCCTTACCATAGGCATAATAAATCCTTTTGTGTTATTAATGGTTAAGGTAATCATCAGCTCTTGTTTCTAAGATTCAAACCAAGTCCAAACCATGTTCTAGTGAAATTGCATTATTCTATCTCTTTGATTTGCAACCCTAAGACTACTACTGTTGTAAAGAGTAACATGACTTGGTGTTTTGTCGAAGAGAGAAGTTTATCCATGGTACTTTTCTTTTGCATTCTAAGAAATCACAAACCTTTAGGCATGGGAACATGTCTTTCTAGTAGGATCCTCATAAATTTATTTAGTGCCCTTTCATTTTACTTTTATCTATTTCGACCTTACTAGAGGACTACCTTTAGGCATGGGTAACATGTCTTTCTAGTGGCATGGTAATGTAGCCCTTATTTACTATTACTCCCATTTTTTATTGGATCTACAATGATATAATTACAACCTTGGCAACATGATAGAACATACAAAAGTAGTCAAAGAGATTCCAAAAATTTCCTTGAGTTCACATCCTTCACATTTCCAGTTAGTTCATCACTTTTTTGGCTAGGAACAATGATTATGAGTTTATTCTTAGTTTGATGATGAAAAAAAATATCATTTTGACCAGGGTAAGAACCTCTTATTAATGGAATGGATGAATGAATGATGTGGCCTTACTAGGTAGATAATCAGTCCCTTATGATGCTAACAACATAGAGAAAACCTCATCTTAATGGCCTACATGATGTTTTTTTATTCATAGATGAGATTACTAATAAAGGAAATGAAAATAAAATGTGGTAAACATTGAAAGGTATAGGAAAAATTTGTATCAAAAAATGAAAAAAAATGATAGAAAAGAATTATAAAACAAAAAGATGAAAAACACCTATTAATTTTGAATTTTAGGATGAGACATATTCATCAAAACTAAGCATTTAATCATGATAAGAATTAATAAGTGGACAAGCAAGCTCCATGCATTTGTAAAACAATGTTAAACTTTCATTTTCAAGCCATTGGGTGTCTTTTGGTTTAGTGGTAGTTGCGTAGATAGGTTGTTGCTCACACACTTGGTTGTTAAATGTACAATGGATTAGAGTATGAGTTGTGTGAACTATGCAGATATCTAGCCCATGACTACACCCTTTATCATGATTAGTTATGCATGGATTCATTTATCTCTCCAAGGTGTTAGGTTCATTGTTTTTGGTAGGTCTTAGAGTAATAATGGATGATGGCCTTTGCATAGGATTGGAGGACATTGATTGTGAAAGAAAGGGTATTGCACTTGGTTGGCATTATGTTAGTTTGGATGAGTTAGTAGGTCCATGAGTGTTACACTTACACATGGTAGAAATCCTAAAGAAAGGACATTTCTGAGATTGTGGTGGGAACCTACTAGCATTAACATGTCTATGTATGTTTGTAACATAAGTGGCATCCTTTTTTTTGATGTTGTGGTGCTAAAACTTTGTATGTTGTTGGCTATGACATGTGATGGAGTGGAGTATGAGAATATTGAGGATATGATAGAGGGTGAGAGGTGTGAGGTGGTAATCATTTAGAAGATATCATAGGTCAATGATATTTGGGAGAGTCATAATAGCAATTTAATGTAGAGGAAGTAGAAATAGTTGTAGAAATGAGTTGTTGAATATAATATCCATGTGATTTTGAATAGTAATAAGGGTAGGGCTAGTTTGATGATGGCCTTCCCCATGATTATGGATTTTTCCACTATATTGGATGATAGTGTTGAGGCTAGTAAGAAGTTCCCCTAGGATAGTATGATTGGTTGTAGGATTGCCTATAATTACCTTGTGAGAAAGGTAATTTTCTAGGCATTTACCTTTGTATGAACTTGGGATTCAATGCAAAATCCCAATATTCATGTAGATGTGACATGACTAGGCAATAGCCATTCAGATGGTTGTATATGTAGATGTCACATCCATAATATTTTCCAATGGTTGAGACTATAGCCTCTTCTTCTATAGCCATTTCCCATTTTTACTGATAAGTGTTCCTACTTGTCTTTTGGTTCTTTTCCCTCTTTTTTTTGTGGTCACTTGGTTTGGTTTATAGTACTCTCTCCTCTATGATTTCTACACAAGTTGTAACTTTTTCATTTCTTCATTCTGACATCTTATCTAACCTTGCTTCAAGCTCATCCATAAACTTTTGTATTAGCAAGGTGTGTTGTGAAATCACCTCATCGAGAGTTTGCTCTTTTCTCTTATCATAGATGTGAACCTCTTCTTTTGAAGAGTTGGATTCCAATGATATTTATTAACATTATTTCATTTACATAACTCTCCTACTTCTTTTGCCACCTACTTAATTAGCTTTTTGATCTGATGGATTCCTAGTTCATATAATTTACTGTGATCATACATCCCAAGGGGTCTCTCTTATTTGACTATGAAGCCCATCTATGATGTGGAAAAGTTGCTCTTCTTAAGAGATAGTATGGGATGGAAATTCATTCAATAGAGAGTAACCTCTATATAGGGTCATATCCAAGGGTTTAAGTTGTTCTTATTTTCATCCTTGAATTTGTTTCCTTAGGTTGGAAACCCTCACATAGGTTTGGTATTTCTCATTAAAAAGTTCTAGCATTATGGGCCATTGATAGATTGAACTAGGTTTCAATGATCTATACCTCACTTTGGCTTTGGCTATTAGTATCCTAGGAAAGAGCTTAAGCTTTTGCCATTCACTTTCAATGTTTTGTAAGATGTAGGCATCATGGAAGGCTCCCACAAATGTAGAAATATTGTTCATATCAAGCCTTTTGATGTGACTCTCCTTGAGATGCCTATTAGATATCTTAACCACCTTTGTAATATACATAATGATCTTAGTGGCCAAAAGGGCTCATCATCATTAGAAATGTAGTGAGAATTTCTATTTCTATTTTTTTGATTATGATGATTTTGTCTATGCTCATTTTGATGTCCTTGATTTTGCCCTTAGGTTTGATTTCTATCTTTATCTTGACCTCATAGTGGAGCTTTATTTCTATACCTATGTTCATCTTTGTCAAAACTAGACATTGAAAAGGAAAAGAAAGATGAGAAATTAGTAGAATTTCCATGGCTTCTATAGTTTTTCCTATTGTCCCTTGATTTATCCTTTCTAGGTTTTAAGGAGGTCTTAGGACTTGAGGCCTTCCTTAGTCTACGATTTACTTTATCTTCACTAGGATTGTCTACCATCAGTGAAGGTAGTCCTTGAGTGTAGTCAAGGTAGTCATGACCCTTGCATGAGACTGGTCACTTTAATTTTCTTCCATATATAGCTCATTGGTTTTCCAATGAATGGTCTATTAATACAATGCATTATTGCTTCCTTGTAAAAGAGACATTGTTCTTAGTTAATGATGTATGTGCTTTAATATTTTTTGAAAGATAAATTATTAATACATTTATAGTGATAATGTATAATATAACTAATCTAGATAATTAGCACCATCCCCAGCAACAACACCAATGATGAGCAGCGAGGTACCCCCATGCCCAACCATATGAATCACAAGTGTTCATGCATGATCTAGTCAAATTCCATAGATGAGACTAGTTGTAGCATCTAGATCATTATGTCTTGTTTGTAGTTCACTATCTTCCCACTTAGACTACTAGTAGCGTTGTCACATATGATTTAGGCCAAAGTGAGGCATATGATTCTTTCTATTGTTTGACCCTAAGCTACTCCTAATAGAAGTAAAGAAATTATTTGTTTACTTTAATTAACAATGGAAGGTAAAGTCTAAACTAGCCTATGTGCAATGAGTATTCATTCTTAACCTTCCATCCATGCCTTAGACTTTGTGTAATTACCATTGGGATTACCAAGGATACCATTACTGAGTGTACTAAACAATACACTACTAGGTTACCAAGTAATTATACTTAAGCACTTGCAATTAGTTGTACTCATTCCACTTAAATAAAAGAATAATAAAGAGAAATAAATGATAACATTAACTAAGGAAAATAGTAAAGAATTAAATATTTATGTAAATAAAAGTAATAACAAAGCTAAGTGGATGCTACAATGATGGAAGTAATCTCAATATTTATTGTTGAACATGTAACAATTCCAAGTATGTCACATTGAAATAAGGATGTCGTACAATCACTTAACATCACACTATGGGCATGCACTAGAAAACAAACTAACAAAATTTCTCTATATCTACTTCTAAAATCTATTAAAAAATATATCTTCCTCAATTGTACACCTAAGTGTTGTATTTATAGGCATGCATGGCAGAGGCCGTATCAGATCCTTGACATCAAAGGTTGTGCCTTGATATCAGGTACCTGACATTGCAGCTCTGATATTGGAGCCCTACAAAAACAAGACTCATCACACACTATCTTATAGATGGAGGAGACTATGCCATTTCCCACTATTCAAAGGATGTAGACACCTACATGGTTAAATCTAAGCACCTAGAAAGTGACAGTGTCCCTCCAAGGAAGAAAAAAATTTTTAGAGATTTTTGGGAATGCCACCACTTTCTCGATGCACTAGGAGAAGGGTGAGGGTGCAATTATCTTGGTGATGTAGCATCATGAATAAGAGAATTGCAAAGGTACTAAATGCTCCTAAAACCATAATTCCAAGCATTGTTGCACTCAAGGACATGTAGATGTCCACAGGAGTAAGTGGGAGGCTAAATATAGCCTATCACAAGGAGATGTTGGACTGACTACTAGGAACTAGGTAATTGCTTCTAGAGATCTTTCATCTTTTAGATACCATCACTTCAATCTAGTTGGAGCTGCTAGAAGCTAAGGGCAAGCTCATCATCATCAATGCCCAACTTGAGATAGCCACTTCCAAAATAGACAATTTGCTACTAAGTTTGCAGAACTGAGAGCTTAGTTAGCTAATCCCACCGTTCTCAGCTAGGACATAAGAAGGGATGAAGCTTTCCTATAGCTTTAAAAAAAACTAAGAGAGGTAAAATGAGCAAAGGAGGAAGCAATCTTTGAAGCATGCCTTTCGAAGGCCATAGCCTACAACACTAAGAAGGACTTATTAGAAGTCCATAAGGAGAATATAGCTCTAACCAAAAACATTCATCACTTGCAAAATGTCGAAACACAAAAAGAAAATATGGTAGAATTTGTAAGACAATAGTAGGAGTAGCTTCCCAAGGTGAAGTTGGACTTGAAGAGGTTGGCTATTGAAAACTGAAACCTCTTGATGAAGGAAGTTTATATGCTTCACCAAAAATTGGCCATTGAGATAGCCACTTAGAAAAATGAGCTCATAAAATTTGAAAGGATCAATAACCATTATGGAAACTAGGTAGGGATTCTCAAGGAAGTCAATGAAAAAGAAATTCAACTAGCCAAAGCAAAAATGAATGGGGCCCTTCAAAAACTCCAACAAGGATGCAATGTGTGCAAGCCATCTTTGATGGACTCAAAACATACAACAAACTCAAAATTTGCATGAATGAGTTGCAAATTGAGGAGATGATAGAATATATGAACATAGAGAACCTCTGATATGCAAGCTTGGTAATGTTGATTGCCGAAAGGCTATGATCAAAGTTAGAAAAAAAATGGGCAACTCATACATCTTGTGTGAGGTATAGTTCAAGCACCACAAGGAAATGAAGCAAAAGCTAGAAATAGCTAATGTTAAGCTTGAAGTACTTTGCACTCACTTCACAAATCAAAGGTTAGTAGCAGAGAACCTGGCCAAAAGAATGAATGATTACCGAAACTTATAAAATCTTGTTAGAATGTTCAACATTGAACATAAGAAATTCATTGTCTGGTTCATTAACATCAAGGAGTTGTTCCTAGTCATGCCCTATTCATGGGATGTTCCTATACTAGTTCACATTGGTGATGCCACATGAACTATGTATGATCCTTGAAGTAAGAAGAAGAAGATGAAGGCACTATTGGATGTCCTTTGTCTTCAACTAGAAGTAGTAGCTACAATAGGATAACTACAATTGCCTCAACCTCAACCACCACATGCACTAGAAGTAGGCAAAGGTCCTTTAGCACCTTAGGCTAGGACCATTTGATCTTCTTCTCATCTATGATAGTTATAGGAGTTCTAGTTATTAATTTTTGTAAATATGTTTAATTTTATTTTCATGAATACCCATTTTTGTAATTGGTGAATCATGGATTGGCTACGTCGACTAGGTTTGTTGACTAGGCCTCATCAACTAGGCGCCATTGACACATGATTTGATGTGTGGACATAGACCCATTAATGTAGTATATATTTTCAACTATAAATACTCATGCACCTTTCATGTTTATGGAATGTCTTATCATAGTAGTAGTGGAGCTCTTGTAATTTTTTTATTTGAAAGTTAGAATATTTTTCTAAGTGCCTACAGTAGGAGTCAAGAGTGTATGAATCTTTATTCTAGCACTATTGTACTTGAGCATAGTAATGTGTGCAACAATAAAGATGAGATTTTTGATAAACCTTGTAGCACTTGAAAATAGATTAATTATTTATTAATGCATTTAATGTTTTATGCAATTTCCTTTAATGCTTTAAGTAATTCAATAATTAATTAGGCTAAACTAAGCTATATTAAGTAGTGATTAATTAAGTACATAACTATGACCACTTCAAGCATACGCTTGGCACTTGGTAATCCCAATAATGCTTAACATTTGGTAACCCAATAGCACTAAACATGTTTAGGATGTGTATGGTAAGTGGGAATGGATACTTATGTTAGGGTTAGTTAGGTGTAGTTAGTTAAATTAAATTAGCAGTTAAATTACTTCATTCCTTTCATCCTTTATTTCAAGCACCAAAAACATAAAACATAAAAAAAATAAAAATTATATGCCTTGATTACACTTATTTGTACCTTCACATATCATAAGTCTAATTGGGAAGACAACGGATGACTATTAGGACTAGTTCACTTCCTAGTGGCTAGTGTACTAAAACACATAGAGTCTATGGAATTCAATCATATCGCATGTGGACTATTAGTGATTTTTATGATTGAACATAGTAGTATTTTCTACTCATCATTGGTGCCATTTCTAGAGACTCTTGTTGTGCAAAACGTGCACTATCTAGGCATAGTGAAAATCATTAACACTGTTGGATGAACCCTAAGGTCAAAATCATTCTAAAAATAAATATAATAATTTAAGCACACTGATATTTTATTGTAATTACAAAGATCTATTTGGTAATGATAAAAATGATCCAACATTTTGTAGATAAATTTTTTTATAGGATCGCATGAATAAACTTTTTACTACACAATTACCTTTAATCTATTCACAAACTAATCTTGAGTCTCCCTTAATGGTGATTATCTTGATTTCTTTTTCCAACATTTTTTTAATTCCAATACTCAAAGTTTCATATTTAGCCTGGCTATTAGTACAAGGGAAAGATAGATGAATTGCTTTAAATGTTTTTGGGGAATCATCTTTTACTAGAACTACTTCAGCTCCTACACCTTTGGCATTACAAGAACCATTGAAGGATAGTTTCCACTTTCTCTCATCTTTAGATCTCTCATTTTCTAAGTTATAAACTTCTTGAACCATGCAAATTTTGGATTTAAAACCTCTTGTTTCAACAACTTTGTTTTTTCCATTTGAAGTAATGTTTTTTTTTTCATTAAAGGCTCACTGCATATGTATATTTGATTTAGCTCTTCTTTCCAAGGTAGGCACATATGTGAGTAATCTATTGATATGTAACTACATAAATTCCTACTTCAACTTCTACTCAAAAAATGACTATGGGGATCTGGTATATCTGCTACTTGAATAGTTACTCTACATTTGATACAGAGCTCAGAAGGAATTTCTAATAGAACATTGGGTAGCTAATCCACAATTTTAACTCTACTTTTTTCCACTTGAGTAATCTTTTTAATTAATTTTTTAAAAATCAAACTATGTTTTTTTGCATATATATAATGTAATGATAGTAGATGTGGCTCTAGAATCAACTAAACAATTGTGAAGATACTTATATTTTAACTTCATTTTCAAAAGAAAAGGAGAAGCTTTCTTATCAGGAGTACACTCATAGCTAGTTTTTGTTGTGTTGTCAATGTTAGATACATAGCTTAATTTTGATTCTCCAACTCTCTTTTTATCTTCAATAAATTCTAAACCCTTTCTTTGTTAATCTCCTATCTATAGTAATTGATATATGCTAATATTAGCCCTAACATGTTTAAGAGCTTCAATTAAATCATATTCTCCATCCCCATAAAAGCCTAGTTTCTTCATCCATTTATTAAAATATTAGTTTTGAGTACTTTTCTCTACTTGATATTCTTTATTTTATTTTTCTCTCTTCTACTTGGCTTTAAAATCTCTCTTAGTAGATGGATCAGAAATAACTTTTAGAGGTCTAGAAATAGTTAATCTTTCTTTTAATTGTAGATTATATCCATTTTTATCATTTTTATTACATTCTTCATTTGATGATGTATCCTCTTCTGAAGTTGATAGAGAAGAGGTATCACTAGATTCATTATTAGAAGATTTGCTTGCATAATGAACACTAGATAACTCATTATTTGATTCAATATGATTTTCATCCTCATATTCTACTAACTTAGTCTTCTAATGTTTATGTTTTCTATTTTTCTTTTCTTTCTTTATCTTAACTTTTGTTAAATTCTTTTCTAGTTTGACTACTTTGTTGGACAAGTCTCTCATTAACTGTCCTTTTTTAGATTCTTTGCTTTCTAACTCTTGCTCTATCTTTATACGAGATGGTCTTGGTAATGCTTTAAATTAAGCAAAATCTTGCACAGGAATGATCATTTTCTCTTCCCTTTTTTGAGTTGTGATAATATTTTCATTGTTCAAGCTTAGTTGTTTTTCTAACTGTATAGCTTCACTAAAGTAGTCGTGTAGTGTTAGCAAGTTTGGAGTTCTTCTTAGACAAATTAAAATATTTGGATTCACAAACTTAAGATAAGTATCTCTAAGCATTTCATTTGATCATCTATATTATCTTTGAAAGAGCCTATAAATTCATTGAAATTTAATGTTGAAGTGTCTTATTGACTCTTAAACTCCTTGCTTAACTTATACTAATCCATAGTAGAGTTTTTTTTTATCTAATTTGTCAAACTAGGCCAAGAAAAGATTCTTCATATCATTCCAACCTGTGATACTACTATTTGGCAAGTTTGAAAACCAAGTTTGAGCCATATTCTTTGAATTTTCTATAAACAACACATAGCCTTGATCTTGGTGTTTAACATTTGCATGAGCTAACATTAACTCAAATATGTGGATGTATTCCTTAACCAAATAAGCCTTTCTAGGAATAAAAGGTTCAAGAAAATATTTGTAAACTACCTTAGGAATATCGTTGTAGTTTTGAAATTCTAATGATGTAACTCTTTGCCAAGGATTTTCCATCCTACTAGAATTCCTTTTGATTATTGAATTCTTTTACTTCTTTGACTTTCTCATATAGACTAATAAACTAGAAAAAAGAGGTGATCTTCTCACCCTTCTAGTATTTACTCTAATACTTGTTCCAAACTTAGAAACCTTTTTCTATTCTTCTTCTAATGAATAATTAGTTTTATAATCAAGAATTTCTTTGGAACCTTCATAATCTTCCAAACTATCAATCTATTTGGTCATTAATTGAAAATAGTATCTAATTTCTTAAACCTTACTAGTAATAAAAAACTGTTGGTATGATAGGACTCTTAGGCTTATGAACATAGAGGACAAAATTTTATCCCTCCTTATAGTGTCAAAAAAACTATTGATGACCATTTGGAACTAGATCACCAATGTTAGGGGTCTCCAAGTCTCATGACCTTGAGAGTTGTGAGATTGAAGGTGTTTTTCAAATAGGGTTTAGGTGCTTGCTAGCCTTTAGCAACACTAAGGCCTAGATACCTCCAAATAAACTCAGTAGTTATGAAACATACTAAATGTGAGTATGTGTTTGTTGTTATGAATATTAAAATGGTTTGGTTATATATGAAACTATAATTAACTATCATAAAAGAAATTAAGCTAACTTTGTCAAATATTGTGAGTTGTTGAAGATTCATATTTTGTCTAATCACATAGTCTATATAGTCCCTATACTACATTACTTGTAACAAATAAAATTTTACAAAAACATTTGAACATAATTCTACCAATCTACTCATAATTTTCCCTAGAGAGAAAGTTCCACAAGGAAACTTGAAATAGAGAGAGATTCAATGAACTTAGAAAGAGAAATAAAAGAAAGTATATTTATGTGAAATCTTAAATATTTAAGCAAGATAAATTGACATGAGGAGACACTTCACGATAAAGCTATTCCAATTTAATATAACTACAAATTGTTCAAAAATTTTGAGCTAAATAAGAAATTTCATAAAAGAAAATATTATTATAATATCGATGAATCATTCTTCCTTAAGCCTTGATATCAAATCTTCGATATCGAAGCCCCGATATCAGAGCATAGGTTGTGTTAATGGATATCCAATATCATAGGATGCATGTCTACCTTTAAATACAACACTTGGATGCATGCTTCATTTATCATGCCATTAGTTGTTAGTGAAGCTCTTTCAATTTGTTTTCCCCAAAGTTAGAATATTTTTTGGGTGCCTCTAGTAGGAGTCAAAGATTGTATGGATCTTTATTCAAGCATTGTTGTACCTAAGCACCCTTGTGTGAACAATAATAAAGATGAGCTTTCTAATCAAACCTTGCAGCACTTGGAATAGATTAATGTTTCCTCATGCATTTAATATTCATGAACCTTATTTTAATGAATGTTAATAAAGTAATTAACATAGACTAAATAGAAAACATAAGTATGAACAATTCAAGCATACGTTTAATGCATGGTAATCCCAGTAGCACTTAATGCTTAGTAACCCAGTGGTGCTATAACATGTTTAGAATGTGTAAGGAAAATGAGAATAGATGCTTATGTTAGGATTAGCTAAGTATTAGTTAGTCTTTAGATTAATTAGATTAATTTCACATTTATTACCTTATTTTTAGCACTTAGGCGATTAAACCATAAAACATAAAATGATAAAAATTAGATGTGTTGATTACACTTAACCATACATTTGCATTTCATAAGTGGAACCAGGAAGAAAATGATTGAAACAATTAGATTCACTCCCAAGAACCATTGTACTTAGAAACCTAAAGTCTACAGAATTTGACCAGAGCACTTAGTGAACACTAGTGATTTGTATGGTTAGGTGTTGGGTATATTCACTACTTATCATTTGTGTCATTGTTGGGTACTTTAGTTAGCTAGATGTGCTATCTAAGACTTAGTGAAAATTACTCAACATCATTGGAATGAACGTTAAAGTCACAAGCACTCTAAATAATAATAATATTAAAAGCATACTATTTTTCTTGAAAAAACTAAAATGTCTTCTAAAAATGATCACGAAGTTTGAGTATACATCCAATCAAAGAAATGGATGATTAAATCAATGAGTGCTACAATATTGAAAAGTGATATATACTCATCTTGATGAGTATGTGGCAGACTTCGCCTTCATCCTACATAAGGATGAATAGATGTTGTGGAAGGACATGAAGGAAAACATTGTGTTGCTACCCAATCAATCAATTCTTGTGATGCTGCTCCAAACTCTTTTAAGGTTGAGCATCTAGGGGCTTCATGTTAAATATGTTATGGAAGACCACAACTTGAGGGATTACCATCCACTAAGGCACAACATGAAAGAGGTTGGAAATAGGAGAAGCACTATGAAGCTTCAAAGGGAAAATGGTTTAATAACCCCTTATTCCTGATAGGCCAAAAAGATAGTAAGGATCCCTTCTCTAGGGATTCTCAATTCACTAACTTTTCTTCCCTTGATTTTGATAAAGGGGGCTTGAACCAGAATTTATATTCCATTGTAAACAATCATGGTTTAGGCAAGAATGGGTTCAATGATTATGGGGGATCCAAAGGTGAGAGTCATGGCAAGGAGAAGAATAGAAATCATAATAATGATCATTGTTGTGACCATTGAAGAGGGAATAGTAGGTACTATTCCAATGGTAGTCTTCCTTCCTCTTCATCTTATATCCTCTTCTTCCTCCTCTAGCTCCAACTAAAGTTGTAATGGATGTGATCATGATGGAGGTGATTGATGGGATAGAGATGATCATAGGGCCTACCAAACTAGTCAAGATCAAATGTATGGAAAATCAAGGGAGCTCCATTATCATTAAAGAAGGGATAGTAGAGGGCATCATAGGCATCATGACCATCATAGAGGCCATGACTATGATTAGCCTTTTCTTGCAACTTGAAACATGCCAAACATCATAGAGGTAATAATAATTTTATCAAGGCATGTAAAAGATAGTAGAATAAAGTAGTTGGACATGAATAATATCCCCAAGTTTGAAGGGGGATACAACTTAAACTTGCATAATCATCTACAAGTCTTTCATGATGCCTATTCCTTACAAAATATGGAGAAAAAAGGGTAAAAATTAAAGTTGTTTTTAAGGATGCTCATAAAAAAGGCCAAAATTTGGTACTAGTCCTCAGAGCTAGAGTCAATCTGTAGATGGAGTATGATGCTTGTACTCTTCAATGACAAGTATCAAACATACTCTTAAGTGTCCATCCTAAGAAAGAAAATCCAAGGTGGACATGGAAAACATATGAACCCTTGGACATAGCCATGGTTAGGTACTAATCTCTTTTGCATTGATGTCCTGGTAATGGTTATTCTCAAAGGGAGTAGGGAAACTTTCAAAATTGAGGGTTCATTAGATTTAAAGAATGATAGAGAAAGTTGCCAAAGAAGAAGGAGAGATGAAAACAAGGAAAAGTATAGAGGATTACAACTAAGATCCTTCTATTGGCAAAAAGGGGATCTAGTTCTATGAAAGTGAGGAGGAGGCACCACTTGATGAGGTGGTGTAATGAAAGATCTTATTGATTTAGAAATCTATTTAAGAAATTTTGGCCAAGGTAGATAAAATTTGGAATGCTTTGGATGGTAAATTCCATACTATTGCAAAAATAGTAAAGAAATCTAAAGAGAAAAGCAGTAATCATGCTCATAGGAGAAGGAAGGAAGCTAAACATGATCACCAAGGGGTAAGGGCAAGGATATTGCCATAGATAATGTTGTCGACTCTAAATCAAATAATGATGGATGTAGCATCTACCACTATGAACATCTCAAGGGATGTTATCTCATTGTGTCACACTTGCAGGAGTCTAGGGTGTATGCTCTAAATCTTAGACTAGAAAGAAGGAAATCCCCCAGAAGTTTGCCTTATTCTCAAGGCAATCTTAGGTAGTTCCACCAACAACAAGCCTACTACTCGAGTGGAGCTCCACCTCAACCTTATGAGAAGTACCATTAGTGGCAGCACCCATAGTCATGGGGGATGCCACCACTAAGATAGTTGTATCCTTACCAGTAACCTAGTCCCTATGGATACTACATTCAATAGTCCATTTCTCCATGTGACTCTTCTAATCATGCTTTATTCTAGCATCACTACTACCCACTTGAATACTATAGACCCCAATCCCCAAGAGGGGTATCTCCATTTCATCATTATCCTCCTCATCCTTCTACATATGTCCCTCCATCCTTAACATAATTACCACATACTTCATCAATGGAAGATAACTTTCAAGTTCAACCATAGTAATGTAATGCTACTAGGGTTGTTAGCTTATAGCCAACTCCTTAACCAAGTGGTTTGAAAAACAAATCCTGAAGAAGACCATTCTTCTAAGCCAATGATCCTACGAAGCCCTCACAAACATACGTAGTCAATAGTCTTACTTCTCCCTCATCCTCTACATATATATCATTCGAGTCCCTTTGACACCAAATACCTTCCAAAATGAATACCGTTATGTTGACCCATGTGGTAACTATTTGGATTAAGGTTGGCCATCTTCCTTGGAAATGATCTAATCCTAGAAGTCCTCTTATTTACCTATAAATTGCTAGGAATGAGCCTTGTAATGCTCTTCTAGATTTAGGTTCTAGTGTAAATCTAATTTCTCATGAGATGTACACTACCAAGAACATGTGTCCAATCAAGAAGAGAAAAATTTGTCTTAAGTTGGTAGACCAATGCATCATAATTTATTTAGGATTGGTGGAGGACATTATTACTACTACCTATGGGTGGTCCTATCCTACTACCTTTCTAGTGATTTGTGTTGATAATTGCAAGGGGGACTTTCTAATCATCATGGAAAGGGCTTGGTTAAGCACCATTGATGCATGCTTAGAAATTAGAAATCTTTCCTTGGATATTTCCAAGAAAAATGCATTTAGAAAGATAGAGAAGAAAAAATTTTCATGCATCGCGTATACTGATACAGGATGTAACTATGTGTAGAAACTATGATCCATAAAAGGTACATCTATCACAACATTTAGATAGTGTGCAACTATGTCTGATATTCAAAAGTGCTTGTAGAAAGCAACCAAAAATAGGAGGGCATCTAGTAATGGATAATTGATCTTAATAGTAGCTCAACACTTTGTATGGAACCAACTAAGAGTGTAATAAGTGCCTATGTTGAATGAATGGATGAGATGAAGTAAATCCATCACCAACTCTTCAATGAACCTGATAAAACTTATTGGGGAAAGTTGGAAATCCCTAAGAGCTTCAAACAAGAGCCCCTAGAATTGGAAACTCTACATGTCAATGTGGAGTATGCTTTTCTAAATAATGTAAAGTTGGTGATAGTTAATTCCAATCTTTCTTTTAACCACAAAGAGAAGCTACTAAAGGTGGTCAAAAAATGGCCAATAGCCTTTACTTGGTTATATCTTGAACTCACTCAAATTGATCCATGGATATGCCAGCATTGCATCTATATAGATTCTTCCATGAAGCAAAAGAGGTAGTTGCAATGATGGTTTAATTCCAAACTCAAGTGAATCATTAGGGAGAATATTAAAGAACTCCTCAATGTGGGTTTCATCTATCCCATTGAGGATAGTGAATGGGTTTGCCCACTTGTGATAGTGCAAAAGAAAGGTGGCAAGTGGAGGGTTTCTATTAACTTTAGGTTGTTGGACATGGTGACTTACAAAGATCATTTTCCATTATCATTTGTGAACCATGTGTTGGACACTATTTGTAGGAACTACTTTTATAGTTTTTTGGATGATTATAGTGGCTATAACCAAATTGAAATTTCACCTAAGGATTAGTCCAAAACAACATTCATGAGTCCCTAGGGAACTTTTGCACATAGAAAGAAATCATTAGGTCTGTGAAATACTCTTGCAACCTTCCAATGCCTTGTCCTAATAATCTTTCAATAGTAAGTTAGTAGTGGGATGGAATTTTTCATGGATGACTTCTACACCTATTTTACTACATCTGAGTAAGACCTAGGCTATCTTGAGGAAGTGCTAAAAAGTTGTATGGAGAAAAACATTCAAATCAACTAGAAAAAAAGCCATCTAATGGTTTAGGAGGATATTGTTTTGGGGTATGAAATATCTAAAAGATGGATTAAGGTGGATCCTAGGAAAATAAGGATCATCCAAGGAATTATCCATCAACCAAAAATTGTCAAAGACATCTAGTCATTTCTTGGTTACACTAGCTACTACTAGAGCTTCATAGAGAATTTCTCTAAGATCATAAAACTATTAGTGAAGGTTATAAAGAAAGATGTTCCATTTATCTAGATTGAGAAATTCCAGAAGGCATTCCAGCAATGCAAGAAGAATCTTGTAGAGACTCCAATTCTAGGAGCACCTAACTAGTACAAAGTTTTCCACATCATGATGGATGCATCAAATTATTCTTTGGGAGCCATGCTCATATAGTTGGATTATTAGAGATTTCCTTTCTACATCCACTATGTGAGCTAAAGCATTATGGGTACATAATTGAATTACACGATAATAGAGAAGGAATTGATGATCATGGTGTATGCCTTGAAGAAATTTAGGCATTATGTGCTTGGATAGAATATGTCTATGTACACAGATCATAGTGCAATCTAGTTCATTATGAACAAACCAACGATGAGTCCCCATATCATACGGTGGCTAGTGATCTTGTAGGAATTTGATCTTTCGATGGTAAATCAAAAGGAAAATAAGAATATGGCTGCTAACCACTTTTCTTAATTAAGATGGAACAACAAAGAGGAGGAGAGTCCACTTTCTAATCAATTTTTATATGAATTCCTCTTTTTTAGTGCTATAAATGAACAAGTGCCTACTAAACCTAAATGGTACAATGACATTCTCACCTATCTTCTTACTCATGAGATGCTACAAGAGTTGGATCATAGGAAGAAACAATAGTTTCTTCACCAAGTGAAACACTTCATAGAGATCAAAACACACCTATAAAAGGTGTGTGTCAACAGCCTAGTTTTTTGGTATGTCCTAGATGTTGATTAACTCTATGTTCTCTAAGATTCTCATGAGGTCCTTGTGGGGGCAACTATACTAAGAGATGTATGGTCATTAAAATACTGATGGCAAGGTATTATTGGCCAATATTCTTTAGGAATGCTCATCAATTCATCCACTCTAGTGAATGGTGCCAATGTAATAGTGGAATAACTACTTAAATGGAGAAACCTTATAAGTGAATCCAACTACTAGAACCCTTCGACATCTGAGGCATTGACTTCATGGGTCCCATCACACTCATGTCAAATGGAAAGGAATATATCATAATCACTATTGAATATTGTATGAAATGAGTAGAAGTAATAGTTGTCACCAACTGTACATCTTCTATAGCTACTCAGTTTATACAAAAAAATGTTGTAAATAGGTTTGGTGTGCCAACTACAGTTATTTTTGACAATGGTACTCACTTTACAAGAACTACCTTTCATAAGCTCATGCAATGCCTAGGGGTTGAACATAAATTTACAACACCCTACCACCCCTAAGCCAATGGTTAAGCTAATGTAAAAAATAGGGGAATCACTAAGATCTTAACAAGAATAGTTAGCAAATATAGAAGAGACTGAAGCAGGAAATTCAACGAAGCCCTTTAGGTTTATCACTCCACTTGGAAACTTGTTATATGCTATTCTCCCTATGAGCTAGTGTACAGAAAAATGCCAACTCTTCCTATTCAGTCTGAGCTCTGTACCCTTTCAACAACTTGTGACCTTGACCTTAACCTAAGTCTAGCATAGAAAGAAAGACTAATGAACCTCAACTTGCTAGATGATAACCAATTGGTAGCGTTGTCATATAATGAGTTACACAAGGCATTCAATAGGCAATGCCATGACATCAAAATAAGGAAGGTAAAATTTCAACTAGGAGATAAGGACCTTTATTAAAATCCCACACAAGTGCCATAAAGAACTAATTTTCAAACATTGTGGAAAGGGCCTTACATTATCTATGAAACCTTTCCTTTTGAGATCATGCTAATATACAAACTTGAAAGTTCAAATAAAAAACTATTAATCAACTTGTAGCAAATTAAACCTTTGCATGAGTCTAAGAGAGCCAGTGACCACAACACCTTCTTAGATGAACAAGCACACTTAATATTTTAGATCTTCTTCTTTCAAATCAGTAGTGTGGGAGATGGCCATCCATGCTAATCATACAAAGTGGCTTCATAGTTTTTACACTTTTTTATACTTTTTTGTTTTTACATCTTTTTGATGTACACCATTTTTTGTTTTACAACATCATTAGTAAATTTTTCTCTTTCTTACATATTTTACAATTTCTTTTATATTTTACTTTATTTTATTTGGTTTGAAATTTTCTCATGTTTTTTTTGTGTTTGTTTTATCTTGTTTTTCGTATATTGCCAATAGGACATAGTGAACCTATAGCTACTTGATGGTGGATTGTACTATAATGTTATTCGATTGCGAATGTCTAGAATCTATCTTTAAATTTTGATATTAATAACTAAGACATGGTTTCTTTTTCATGAAAAATGTGGTGATTCCACATCATCCACCCACCCACAAAACTCTATGGTGTTCCTTGTGTTGGAAATATGAGGTTCCATTTCTTAATAAAACTTTTAATTAACTTGTGACCTTAGTAGTTTCCAAACTTGGGAAGGATTAAATGGATTAATAAGGATGTGAATTCCAAGGGATTCAATGCTCTCTATACTTGCCTACCCTCTTGAGTGCATAAATTTTTTCATGGATCTCTCACCATTTTTGTCAATTAATAATAAGAAGTTAAAGTCCTTACATGGTGTGGTTCCCATCCAAAATTTTAAAAAATGAAGGAAATTCAAAGAGCTCCCCTTAGACTTAATAACAAGCTACAAGAACTAGTTATGGAACTCAAAAGACATGTTATACATGCTTGATGATCCCTCCTAACTAAGGCACTTTCTCACTTTCTATTTCTCTTTTTTTCTCTTTAACAAATGGTGATTGATTTGTGAGAGCATTCTTATGTCTTGAAGAGGTGGATTTGTCTTAGAGTATTGATGTGGAGTCATTGAAAGTGGTTGGTTTTGATCTAGACTAAGGATGAACTTTATTGGGTCACCTTAATCATAAGATCCATAAGGGACTTCATCTGACCATGCAACGGAACCTCATTTCTCTCTCTCTATCATCCACCAATGCTTTCCATAATTCACCTCATTATTGATTTTTCATGGTTTTGTTCAATGTCTTAGTTTAATATGTTAAAATTCTTAGGTAGGTTCTTATGGAATTTTGTCCTTAACTTTCCACAACCATTAATCAACCATGTGATCCACAAACTCCTTGGTTTGAGGGCATGCGATGACATTCAAGGCATGAGCCTACTAAGGGAAGGACCCACTTGCACACCTCTTGGTTGGGCTAGTTAATTTCTTCATATTTAGGAAGTTTTCATGATAAACTTCTTTGTACATCCATTAGTGACACCCAATTGTGCATTCCTTGACAATGTTCTCCAATGACAAACTCTTTTTGTTGTGAATTATCTAACCCCCTTTAAGCATTTCATCATATCTTCAATGTTACAAATTTTCAAGACCCTAGAACATTCTAGAGCTCATAACTTTTCAATTTCTCATCTAATTTACCTCATTTTTTAGTCCTACCACTACCAAAGGTACACTCTACATCGTGGAGGCCACCAACCTAAACGTTTTTTAAAATTTCTCTCACTCCAATGAATAAAGTAACATTAAAGCCATCAATTTATGAAGTTAAACCTTTTCAATAAACTTTTGTAGTTATATTAATCATATAATATTAAAATAATCAATCTTCCATGATCATAAGTTAGCCACATGTAATTGTCCAAAGAGACAAGGTACCTAAATGTTATAAGTTATACATCACATGCTAATCCTTGATTCTATTGTGATCATAGATGGAACACAAGAAAAGCATGAACTAGAAGTGGGACCATCCTAATTGAGGGATAAGTGGCCTGGAACTCAAAGGTTAACAACTTGAACAACCTAAGGACTGGGCAGTCAAAGCCCATGTAGTGGGACCTCTTTGAGATCATTTGACCTTATCCTTCATCTTTAAGCTACTAGAGGAATTTCGATGTTAAATTTTTACTAATATATTCAATTTTTTTTATGAGCACCAAATTTTGTAAAGGATTATAAATTTGTACACTTGGGTACTTAGCATATATTTTTTTAGTCAGAGTTAGTTTGTGTGTTAGCTAGTTAGTTAATAATCCCATACCTTCCCAATATTTTGTAAAGAAGTTGTCCCTCCTTTGATTCACTTGAGGATGAGTTTTAATTTAGTCATTGAGGTATGATGAATCATTCTTCCTCAAGCTTGGATATTGAATCTATGATATTAAAGCGCAAGAGGTGTTATAAGATATTTGATATCATGGGATGAATTCCTACTTATAAATACAACACTTGTGAACATGTTTCATCCATCATTCCATTAGTTATTAGTAAAGCTCTTGCAATTTGTTTTTCCTAGAGTTAGAATATTTTCTAAGTTCTTGTAGTAGGAGTCAAAGAGTATATGGATAATTATTCGAGTGATGTTATACCTAAGCACCCTAATGTAAGCAGCATTAAATATGAGCTTTCTGATCAAACCTTGAAACACTTGGAATATATTAATGTTTTCTTAAGAATTTAATATTCATGAATCTTATTTTAATGAATTTTATTAAAGTAATTAATATAGATTAAATAGCAAGCATAAGTATGACGACTTCAAGCATATGTTTAATGCTTAGTAATCTCAATAGTACTTAATGCTTGATAACCCAATGGTGCTATAACATGTTCAAGATCTGTACAAAAAGTGGGAGTAGATGCTTATGTTAGGATTAGTTAAGTATTAATTAGTCATTAGATTAATTAGATTAATCAAAAATTTATTACCTTATTTTTAGCACTTAGGTGATTAAACCATAAAACAAAAAATGATAAAAATTAGATACCTCAGTTACACTTAACCATACACTTGCATTTCAAAAGTGGAACTGGGAAGATAACAATTGCAATGGTTAGATTCACTCCCTAGAACAAGTGTACTTAGAAACTTAAAATATATTGAATTTAACTAGATTACTTAGTGAACATTAGTGATGTGTATGTTTGGACATAGGGTATACTTGCTACTCATCAACTACTAAAAATGCTATGTAAACAACAAAGTATGAGTCTCTATTTTGTCTATTGACTAGTTATTACAAGTTACATTCAATAGAGGCTTCCAAAAATTTGATAATTTTAGGATTAAAATACCAAGGTAATATACTTTAAAATAATGAAGCTAATTCAATTCTCTCAAAATACCAAAGATTTCCCTAGATCCTCCATGCTCAAAACAAGCAATTTTCTAAAGACATTACTATTAGATTTTCCTTGAGGCTTTTTAACAACATAAGATCTTCTATGCAAAATCTTAATCAAAGTATAATATTGCACAAAAATAGAGCTATAAAAGAAACCTAGGACAAATCCCAAAATTAAATGCCAAACAAAATACTATCTAAAATATTAGCTAAGCAACTAAAACAAAATGGAAAGAATGAACTCACAGGATTATAATAAAGAAGCTAAATTACTATCTTTACCAAGCCATGCTTTTACAATCCTTAATATTTTTCAAGGTTTCTCCACCCCCCTCATCTTAATTCTACCATTTCAACCTTTATATGGTATCCTTAGGGTAGTTACAATAACCATGAGAGGTTAAGGTGAACAAAAAATATCTAGAAAATTTATTCATAACTACTTTAAAGTTGTTATAAAATTTAGCCATAGTTGTTAAGTGTCTTACATCCTTACAAATATCTAGGAGATTAAATTATAACTTTCCTAGGAGTTATAACTTATATAGAAAGTTACAAATTTGTAGAAAATAAAGGTATATTTGACACTTGTCCATAAATTTCCTCCCTTCTATCTTAAAAATAAATTTTCTTTTAGTTATATGTATATTATTATGATCAATGTATATAAGACATAAATCCTATATTAAAAAAATATTTTATGTTATACTTTAGGGAAATAGTTAAGATAAAAATATTTCCAAAAAAATGCATCCATTGCATATGATGCCTACCACCATGAAAACTTATTTGTTGCATTTTTAATTGTCATTTGTTGCTCTTAGAAATAGGATAAGTGGTTGTAGCTATGTTTTACACCTAGAAAAAAAATCAATTTTTATTATCTTCAAATCATGCCACATTTACTTCCTACAACAACTTCATTAGAACATAGGCATTAGCATTAGCATAGTCTATGGCATTGGTTCTAGCTACAAGAGGTCACTCCTCACTGTTACCCTCATCTTGCTAACATGGTAAAATGAAACATCAAGAACAGGTACTTGATGTTCCATCTTTCGTGGTGGCAGTGCTCAAACATGTTGGTCTTCTCTAGCATGCATGTTGTTGAATGTATTCTCTTCACCAGTGGCATTACTATAGAGGATTTACTCTACAAATGACTAAATAGAGCTATGTTGCTATCGTTTTGCTACCAATACTGTGCATATAAAATAATCATATCATTTTTCGATGATAATGTTAGGGCTTATTTTCAATGTTGATGCAAATGATGTTGCTAGTGCTGAAATTACAGCACCATCATCGATGATGGAGCTATTGCAAAAATGACACTTTGCTTCCCACCTTCATAGTTAGGGTTAATGAGTCTACGATGCTTTTCCTGTCTTTTTTAGGGATGTCAATGACATTGCTGTTCTTAATTTGAAAATAATAGAGTGATTCTAGGACCCTCTCTTAATTTCAAACTTGTTTGCATAAATTATGTTATTAATCATTGTTCTTTCGATTTTTTGCCCTTGTTTCTATTCATTCAATGCCTACAATTACAATTAGATTTGAACCTAAATATGTGTTTTTGTATTTTTTTTGATTCAACAAGAAACCTACTCTTGATGCAGTTCTTCATCTATTTTAAATTCTTGTTTAACATTGAGGTTACATTTTCTTTTTCTTCTACCATTTCAAAAATATAACACCATAATGTTAACTTTTATTTCCTCTATGTATGTCCTTGTATACATGGTAATTCTAAGTGAAAGATAGGAAAACCAACAAACATACTTCATGTAAATTCATCAGTGGTCTTGATCTCTGAATTCTAGAAATTCCATAGCATTAATGATGTGAACATGCCAACTCCTTCTCTACCCTTTAATTGAATTTTATTATCAAATTAAAAATAACTTTAAGTTGATCAATGCAGTATCATTCCACATAATTTAAATCTCCTTTCTACACATGAATAAGTAAGTACAACTTGTATATCATCAACTTTAATAATTTTCTTTTGAAACCAAAGGCACATTCTGCTATTGCTTCAAGAAATGATCTTATGTGACAACACAAAAATAGTGTAGTGTTGGGCCATAAAAATGGTCAAAAATGTTGTGTAACCATTTGGAAAGCCTACCAAAACCTAAATAATGGAAAAACAACAAATTGTAACCTATTTAGATGAGATTTGACATCGATTTTGGGACCTCTTTTTTGGCAAGGAAGACCCTTTTTGACATGGAGATCATTGAAAGTACTAAGAACATGTTGCAGAATTTATTTCAAGAGAAAATAGATGAAGACATATGCATGCAATACAATTGTAGAACACACCCTACCTACCTGCATCAGATCCTAAATAATAGTTTCAGAGAGATCTTTGAAATATTTGTATTCTCAAGGTTTTGAAAGCCAGTCAATCTATACTCTCTGAACCTATGTTTTATAGTTTTTTATAACATTTAATAAAACATTTGTAGTTATTTTTGGCCACATTTTTTGAATATTATCTGTATAATCTCTTAGTTTATTCTTGGATCTAATGCTAAATATTGTATTTGCATGTTTTCAATCATTCTTGCATATTTCACTCAATAACAAATTTTTCAAGTCCTTAGGTGATCGACAAGACCACCTAAGGAACCTCCAAACCTTTTGAGACTCATGGATCTTGAGTTAAAACTATTTTGCACTAAGAACTTCAATTTTCAAATGCTAAATTGTTTATTCTTTATAGTTTTCTAGTGTTAAAGGAGGGTTTGTACCTAATTTCTATCTCTACATGTAAACACTCTTTTCCTATTTCTATCTCAACATAGTAGCATATTTAGCAAAATAGATGTTATTGTGAGTTTTAGAAACCTTAAAATTTCTAAGTTTTAGAGTATGATTTTTGGTTTCTTTCTACAAGAATTTTTTTATCTTAACCATAGAATCTCTATTGTAGTCAAAACTTGCAAATATGCTAGCCATTGGACTATTTAAAACCTTGTAATTTATTCTTATTTCTCATGATGTCCCAATGTTGGATCAAAAATGCTATGGAAAAAACATGACAACCAATTTTCCTTTTTACAATGACAAAAAATTTAAAAATTTATCTTCACAATTAAAATGCACTATACTTTTCCTATTTTCAACATTTATAGTTTACAACTTTTTCCTTATTTATGCAGTAGTTTCATTTAGGACACATTTTATTCATGTTGTTGCAATGTTCAAATTGCATACAGAGCCTTGGTTACATTACTTTAAACCTCATTAAATCTACTTCATTTTTCTGTTTTTCTTAGTGCTACCTCAAATACACTGGGATAAATTCATAGTAGCCATTTTCCCATTTTCTCCTAGCATTATCTCAAATACACTAGGTTAAATTCATTATAGCTAGTTTATCCCTTTGCATTTTCAAAAAAAAAAAAAAATGATTTTTGCATTTGTAGTTCACTCTACTTTTCCTATTTCTACACTTACATTTTTATAGAGTTTTTTTATTCTTTTTTCTTTTACATTTCATCCCATTTATGCCACAACTCAAATAAACTAGCCAAATAAGTTAATCAAATAAGCTACTTAAAAAACCATGAAAATTTTCATGTTGTAACCATTTCTCATCATATAGCCTTCACCCCATGAACACTAGGTAAAAATTCATTGTAGATTTAAAGATTGTAATCCATGGTGGGAAATTTCACATATTTCATACTTTTGGGGTGGAAAAATGCCTCATAAGTGATCAAAGGCTCATTTCCCAAGTGAAACAAGTCACCTAGTATCTATATGTGGGCTTGGTGGAGTTAAAAATACCTTTTGGGATGCCAAAAATGGCAATTGATGGGTTTTATGAGGGGTATATACTTTTCTATGCTAGAAACACCTGCAAGGGGGTAAACCTCACCTTTTGCCACTATGGAGGGGTAAAACCTTCCTTCTTAGCATGGAAACCTTTTCCCCAAATGTGGAGATTGCATGCATAGCATGGAGACTACTTGCACAGCATAGAAACTGTATGCCCCCAATGTAGAAGCAACATGACCAAGATTTCAACACTCTAATAACCTCAACATTAACCATGCACCTAAGAATAGAAGATTGAAGGCGAAACATAGAAGATCTACCTCCAACGTAGAAGGTGTGCCCTCATTACTATTTATAGTAAACAAAATGGCCATGGTGGTTTAGCGCTTACTATATATGGTAAACCCCAAAATTATGACATCCATCACACTTGTACATGATAGAAATTTGTAGCAATTTGCAGCAAAATCATGCCCAAAAACCTATAAAGTGAAAATGCCAACCCCCTTTTGAGGTTCCACATTTTCACATTTTCAAGAATTTGGCAATTTTGGCATCCAAGATCTCTTGCAACCTTGAAGAAATGCAACTTCTTAGAGCCTCCCTAGCATGGAACCCCTATGACCTTGTAACCTGCCTTGTTACCCCCTGAGATTTGTGGTTTTTTGGTCTCTACATTTCACTTCTATGGTTCCTGACTCCTAGCATGGAGCATTTTTACAACCAGTTTCCCCACTTCTCTTGCCCTCAAAAATGACCAAATTTGTAGATTTGAGGCAGTAGTAAAGGAGGTTCGATAACATTAGGAGTGGCTGAGCATCTAGATTATAAAGTGGATTAAACTGGCCTCAATAGACTTTTAACTCCTACCCCAATGAATGTCCATTTTTCTCTCTCACAAACATTTCTTGTACACATTTTTGGAACTCATTCTTTATTTTAAAATAAAGCCTTAAAGTTTCATTTAGTGTGCAATATGCATTTGCTTTCCAATTTTAGATCCACATTTTATAAGTTTTGCATTCTGTAAGTCCTTGGGTGATTTGCTAGATTATTAAGGCAATTCTAAATTCCATTTTTTGAAGGCCTTGGGGATTCTAGGTTGAGGTTGCTACACTAGATCTTTTGATTTTCTAGTGATCAATTTTTCTAATTGTAATAGTTTTATGATGCTAGAAGGAGGGCCTTTGCTCAATTTCTTCATAAAAAATATCTCTCTCTCATTGCCAACATTACCTACCATTTGAAAATTTTTTAATTTTTGCAACAAAAACTTTGAAAATTCTATTAAAAATCAATGTTGCCACTTGTTCCACATCAACAGAAGCATAAACATGGAAGTTGTAGGTGTTTGGATGTTTTCATTTCATGTTAATACCATTATGCCTCCCTTCCCCACTTTTGGTTGCCAAACATTTTCAATTTTCCAACATTGGTGATCCAACCCTTCTAAAAGTCATCAAACTTCTCAAAGTCAGCTAAACCCCACATCTTTTCTAGTTGACAAAATTAGTAGCCTAACAAAACTAGTTTCTAGTGGAAAACACAAACTTTTCATTTTGGTTTCCAGCACTTCCTTCATCAATGTTGGAATAGAAAGGTGTGACATCCTTCTATCTCATCTCCTTCCTTCCCTCTTTCCATACCTAGCATAGAGGTAGTTGGAAAGCCAACCTTGATGAAGTTTGTTACAACTTTTTCACCTTTCTATTTTTGTTTAAAGGGTATAATCCCCCCTACCCCTCACTTACTATTTATAGTAAGTACTTCATTTTTATCCATGCTTTCTTCTTTTAACCATTTTTTAATTCCATTTGTTGGAATTGACTCCTATTTTTACCTTTTATAGCCTATCTCAAGACTTTTTTGACATTATAACCATGTATTTTCAATAGTTGATAAAATTACATTTCACTTTCACTGACCAATGGTCTAGCCATTAAGCCATGAGGATTTATGATCCCAAAGAACCTATTTTGATTGAATGTAGATAGTCCCTAAGACTTAATGGGAAAAGTCCTATGTTCTTGGTAATAAATGAAGAGCATTATAACTTCATTTGCACCAAGATCCAAGCTGGCAGGTTGATCCCATAAGTGGAAGCAAAAGACAAGAGGAAGTTTGAGCTCATCCATTACAATGGAAAGAAGTATATTCCCTCCCCCTATGAATAGATACCCATTAATGACATCTACACTAGCATCTTAGACTTTCTCATTAAGATTGATAAAAATAATCTAATGGCTACCTTTGATGGAAAACTAGAGGAAAAGGACGATGAGTTTAGGATGGAATCTAAGCCTAGAAACATCCTAGGAGTGTTGTTCTAAGAAACATTTCCCAAGGCCACAATGCCTCCCTCTAATGCCTTTCTTTTCTTCGTGGGTTAGGTACCACCATCATCCACCCCTTCCTACCCTAGTATAGTTGGTTCCACATCAATCATAGTCACACATCAAACCCAGTTGATCTCATATTTAACAACTCATAACCTATTAATGTCTTTTACCATATCCCTAATTTTTGTGGCCATTGATAGTAGTCACCACCACCACAAATCCACTAACCATCCATGTAGGGCCCACCGTGGGACCCTAAGCAACTCAAGCATCACGTACGTTCTTTATCCCATTTGTGCCCTAAATACTAGCATAAACATATTTCTCCTTTTTTATCCCATCAACTATAGATATAACACATTGTTTCCCTTATATGCAATAATAGATAGCAAGGCCATAGGCCTCTAAACAAGCACTATAATCAGTTGTGCAAACCTCATAGCCGATAGGGGTACCATACTACCTAGATCAGGTCTTTTAAATGATTTAGGACCTAACAAAGGAGTGGAAGTGGCTTAAAGCCTCTATATCTCAAAGCATCAAGATCATGGATTTCTACCAAGACAATTCCATCATTCCTATGATCCCACCCTTGATGCTTCCTCCTAGTGTTTCCATTCCTCAATTAATCAAGTACAATGGAAAAGGTGATCCCAACACTTAACTTATTACCTTTCATTCCAAGTGCTTGCTGTTGCAACCTTGGCTACACACTATCATGAGAATTTTTCCTATTTCCTTGATTAGGAAAGTTCTTGAATAGTATCATGCCATACCTAGAGGATCCATATCCTCTCTTAAGAACTTGATAGACTAATTTATTAACTGCTACAAGTATAACTTCAAGCCTGATACCACAGTTGACTAACTAATGAAGGTTAAGTAAGGATTCCTAGAACCAGTAGAGAAGTTCATTAAATGATGAAGTGGTCTACTCAATGAAATACCTAAAATACCACTAAAATTTCATGTTACAATCTGCATTTTCTAACTTGGGGAAAGAAATCATTGTAAATGTAGGATATGTAGTCCATGAGCTACAATCTTGCATACTTCAGCTTTTTGAATAAGAAAATTCTTTAAAATTTGTTATTTCATTGTTTTCCAAGTAGAAATAGGTACCCCATGTTCATATCTAGGCTTGGGAAGGCCAAAAAATCCTTTAGAATGGCTAAATAATGGTAGTTTCATGAGTTTTTGTAGGGGTATAGCCCAGCTACGCTAGAGCCATTTTCAGTAGTCACAATAGCTACAGTCAACGTAGTTATCACCAAGACTCAGTAAAGGTGCAACATTGGGATTGTTGGAATTTCTAGTTTTCCAACAACACCCAGTGTAGTCATTTCAAGTCAACAACCACCAACATAAAAAGCATTCACCACCTAGCATAGCACTATCCAATAAGATCCACCAATTTTGTAGTTTTTGTCTACCTTTCTAGTTCCCAACCCTTGTCCCATTTTCCAACAACTCCATAGTACTCAAAAAAGCATGTTTTCTATTTATAGTAAATGAATGGGCTTTGTGGATGTATTCCATTCTAGAATTACTACAAATGGTAAGTATACTAATAGTTATTTACTAACTATGTTGATAGTAGCTGGTGGACTACGTTGAGTAGACTACACTAATACTAGTTAGTGGACTACGTTGATGGTAGTCAATGGACTATGTTAAGTGGACTATGCTGATGGTAGTTAATGGACTACGTTGATAGAAGTAACTGTTGTAAGTCCTCAATCAAAAGCAATTTGTCAATAATCAATGGTAGTCAATGGCAAACCCAAAAATGGAAACCTTAACCCTATAAAATTCCAACATTGACACCATAGAACAATTATGAAATTTTGCAATTGACATATCATACAACAATTCTAAGAACTTTGGAATTTTAAAAACCATTCCACAATAATACCATTACCCATTTCCAACCATCATAACCCATTATAGTTGTTACAACCTCACCTAGTGGTACTGTTTAGTAGTAGAAACTAGGACTATGTTGGACATAGAGACTTCCATGTGGTTTCCATTACTCAAAACATGCAACACCAAGTCCATTCCCATTTTTCAGATCTAGTATGAACCATCAAAAATTTTCAAAGAATCAAAGTTGGGAAGAAACCAAATCATGGAGATAACCTTCTCCAACAGACTTCAAGCTTTAGCAAGCAGTTTCCTATGCCCCTAGACACGCACCTATACATCACGAATCTAATTATTTTTATATTTTTACAAAAAAATTGGTAGTTTAGGATGTGCAAGTTTTGGTTTCCCTTTCATTTCTACATCTACTTCTATAATTTTAATTCTATTTCCATTTCCATTTGACTATATCCATATATGTTTTTGCTTTTGTTACTAACTTCATCTATGAATATGTCTATGTTTCACAACCATTTTCATTTTACATTTTCTAAGTTCCTAGGTGATTGGCAAGATCATCTAGGGTGCACTAAATTTCATTTTTCATAGGTCCTTGGGATTCAAGGTTAAGACTATTTTGGCACATGGATCTTTTGGTTTCCCCATTCTAATAATTGAGATTTCTAGTACCAATAGATTTCTAGTTCTAGAAGGTGGGCCTCTACCCAAATTCTTGGTCGCAAACCCATTTTAGCTATTTTTTTCCTTCTATTATACTTGTAAAACATGTGCTTCTTATTAAAACCCATTCTACTGGATTTCAATTGCCTATCAAAACCCATTTCATTGGGTTTCCATTTCCTTTTAAAACCCATTCTGTTGAGTTTCCATTGCCTATCAAAACCCATTCCCTTGGGTTTCCAGTGCTATCAAAAATCCATTCCTTTGGGTTTCCATCCATGGGGTTTTACTACAAATTTTGTATTGACAACACCCACTATGTTTAGTGTAGTTTGTTGAATGGGATACTATTTTCAAGATTCCATTTTTTGGGACTCCATTTTCTAGCTTTCCATTCAATGGGATTCTATCTTCAAGATTTCATTTTTTGGAATACCATTTTCTAGCATTCCATTTTTGGGATTCTATTTCTTATTTTAACTATTTAGTAACCATCTTCTACTACCTTTCTATTTTTGGTCAACTATGCTAGTAGACTTCTCTACTCACTATGTCCTTTACCAAAAATAGTAAGAACTCGAAAAGCTAATTTTCAACATGTCATGTCAATAGTCAACCAAGTTCCTTACAACTATAATGACAATGGGTTAGATCAACAACACATGAGTGTTTATGATCCTAAACGCCCACCATGATGGAATGTAGGCAATCCCTAAGACTTAAAGAGTAAAGTTCTAATTTCATAGTAATAAATGAACACTTTAATTTTGTTTGCGGGAAGATCTAGGCTAGCATGTTGATGCCACAAGTGGAGGAAAAACCTAAGAGGGAATATAAGCTCATCCATTGTAATGGAAAAGAGTATATTCCCTCCCCTTACAACCAAATATCCCTTAATGACATTTATGCTAGCATTTTAGCCTTCCTCATAGAGGTTGACAAGCATAATCAAAAGGCTACCTCTAATGGAAAGCTAGGGGAGGAAGATGAATTCAAGGTGAAGTCTGAGCCTAGGAAACTTTTGGAAGGACATTTTTAACAAGGAACCCCCAAGGCCATGATGCCAGCCTCTACACTCTTTGTATCTTCCTCTGGACACATCCCACTACCATCATCCCCACTATAGTTGACCATGTTTAGGCCTGTACCCATCATAGCTATGCACAAAATTTTTTTGATGCTACAATTCACAACCTTCCACTCATCCATGCCATTCACTACATAGCCATGGATGATGCAACCATCATCAATGGTTGTCACTACAACTAACCCTTCTACCACCTAGATGAGGCCCACCATGGAACCTCAAGCAACTCAAGGGTCACATACCCTTTTCATTCCATTTTTTTTCCAAATACCAACACTAATGTAATTGTCCTTGTTTAATTAAATATGCACTATAGTAACTCATCCTCTTCCTTCAATGCCCTAACTCATAGCGAGACTATAAGCCTCATAGCCTACACCTTAGTCCTTTGTCTAAATCCCACAACTAATAGGGGTACCACAAGGCTTTGATCAGGCTTTCCAAATGATCTAGGACTTAATTGAGGAGTTAAGAAAGCTGAAGGACTTAACATCTAATATTATGAAGATAATGGACTTCAACTAAGATGATCCCATTAGTCCTGTAGTCCCATCACTAAATCTTCCCCCTAGTATCCCTATATCACAGTTCAAAAAATACAACAATGAAGACAATCCAAATACTTACTTGATTACCTTCCACTCTAAGTGTTTGTTGTTCTAGGCACTGTCGCATACTATTATGTGAATCTTTCCTATGTCTTTATTAGGAAAAGTTCTTAACTAGTATTATGCCTTACCAAGAGGATCCATATTCTCTTTAGATGAACTAATTTCATAGTTTGTTAACTATTTCAAGTATAACTTCAAACTTGATACCATGCTTGACCAATTGATGAAGGTCAACCAAGAATCCCTTGAGCCCATGAAGAAGGTCATACAATGATGAAATGCTATACTTAATGAGATACCAAAGCCAATAGTTGAAATGCATCCATTATCTATCTTTAAGGGGATGGTTAATGACTTCATGAAGTTGAAATTATACTAGCTATATGCATGGTCTCTTAGTCAAGCCTTTCCCTAGAATAAGAATATAGAAGATGTCATAGAAGCTAGTCACGATCCTACCTACATGGCATATAAGAATCAACATGCACATAAATACAAGAAGAAGGGTAGCTAGAACAAAGTATTTATAGCAACTTTACCCAAGGAAAATAAACCAATCAACCAAGGGCCAAAGAATAATCAACCCAAGGCCTCTACTACCAACAAAAACAATCAACTATCAACCTCTGGGACCACTACATGAACTACCTCTAGGTCTAACTTTACATGAAAATATTGGTCCAACTATATCCAGTTACAACTCAAGCCATTAGAGCTTTTAGATCAACTATTAAAAAGTAGTAGAATTCAATACAAGTAGATATTCAAGATTCCTATACAAGGCATGATTGATTATGTGAAATAGTGAAGGATCCTACTCAAGAAACTAAGGATGATCCTCTAGTGCCTAGATACTTTATGCTCAACTGATTCTATCATTACCATTAGTTGCCAAGTCATGATACTGATTTTTGTCTTGCACTTAAAGATGACCTACAAAAGATGATTGATAGGGATGAACTAGTATTAGACACATCCAACCCTATTAGGCCTTAGAATCAATCAATACACATGTACAAGGACCCCTTAAATGCCAAAAATAGCTCATACACCATAGCGGCATTCAATTTACATAACAACCAAAGGCTTGTGAGGGAACTGTTTGTGATTAGGATGCCTTGTTACAATGAAAGGGACCCTTTAGCTTCTACTAGCTCAAGGATCCCCTTTTCTTGTAAGGGCACCATCACCAATGCCCTTCAAATAGCCCTTTGTGATTAGGGTGCTCCAGCATGCTACAACCTAGACTACCTTGACATCTGAACAACAACCTTCCATGGTGGCCCATGCAACATCTTCTTCTTCTTAACCAACTAGGAATAGTAAGAAATCCCCAACCAAACAACAAAAGAAGACTACACAGAAAGCTAAAAATAATAATGATAGGTAAACCAAGTCAGTGAAGGAAGTGGACCTACCAAAATCCAATTCTATTTTAGCTATTTCCATGACTTCTATAACCTAGGTTGCTTCAACAAGTAAAGCATGGAAAGAACCATAACCCACTAAAGAAAAGAGAGAAGCTAGGCTACAACAACAACCCAAGCATGAAGTCTCTATTTTGGGATGCATGGAGAAAGTAAAAAAAAAAAATCAAAAAATAACAAAGACTTCCTTAATGTGATGGAAGGTGTTAAGCAATCACTCAAACAAAAGATCACTACCTTGAGCTTGTATGACCTAGTCATGATTTCTACTACTCACCGAGAGGCATTGGTCAACATGTTAATGTCCATTCTTGTTAGCGAGGATGTCCCCACTAATGAAGAGTCTATGCATGTAGTCATGGTACCCTCTTCACCAAAGGAATCAAAGTCATCTTCATTGGCATTTTACAATAGCAAAGTTAAGAAAAATTCCCAAAATAGCAAGGTAACTAGGGTGCCTCTCTTTATAACTATATGAGTGGGACATTATAAAGTACATAGGGTGCACGTAGACAATGGGGTAGCAACCAGTGTCATACACTATAAAATTGTTGAATGCTTGGGCCTAATAGAACAAATGCAACAAACGATGACCTTAGCACTTAAATCCTTTAATGGATCACTAGTTGTTGTTGAGGGTTCCATTTCTCTAGACTTTGTAGCAAGGGAGAAATTCCCCATAATGGTAGATTTCTTGATAGTAGAGGAGACACTAGAATTCAACCACATCCTGGGAAGACCTTAGCTAGCCCAATTGTAGGCTATTTCCTCATCCATTCACCAAGAAATCCACCTACCTTATGAGGGAGTTGAAATAGTTATTCATGATGAAAGCATGGCTTCGTTAATTGTTAACAACATTGACATAGAATAAGGGCCCGAAGTGGATTTTAGAAAGAAACCCCTACCATTGACCATAGAGTGAAAGATTCAAATGGATTCAAAGAGGCCAAAATGAACAAAGAGGAGTTCGTCAATGCACCATGGGGAGATCTCCTCTTAAACACTATTAGCAAAGGAGATGGATATTATAAACTAGTGAAAAATAGACCATATGTGTTTTCCAGTATTTTGAAGATTGGGAAGTACTTACATAAGCGAGGTATCCTCTTGATCTGTCCCACACCCTATGCACTTACAACCTTGTAATTATATGTACTCATACCTCGATAGCCTTGTTTATACTTTACTTGCTTTAGTATTTATAACATTGTTTTCTTTTATGTTGAATTTTTATTTGGCCTCTAGCTTAAATTTCACTATTACTTTACATTCTATTACTTTTGATTGTTTTTTTTTTACTGAAAAAAGTTAAAAAACACCATACAAATTTTAAAATTGAAAAAGAAAACCATTAAAAATCATAAAACATAAAACATATAAAATAAATCTATTCTCTTTTATTTATCACAATAGTCTGCTAAGACCTTAAATTGGCATCATGGTCTGCTAAGATCTTAAATTAGTATCATCGCCTACCATGGCCTTAAACTTGCAAGATACTGCATGACTTGCTAAGGCCTTAAATTGGAAAATAACTTTACACCTCATTTTTGCTTTAGTTTCTAATTCCATTACATAGTTGTTTTAACCTTCTATTGCATGACAATTGAATCTAGCCAACATATCCAAAATATAGTAGAACCATAATATAAATACAACTGATAATGCTATGATATCATAACTGGAATTAAAACCTAAACTTTAAAATTAAGATTAAAGTTAAAATGTCCATAATATCATAAACATAGCCAGATAAACCATCCAAACAATAAACTGTTTTAGCTAATACTATCCATGCATCATCATCAACATGAAATTAAAACAGCTAGAAGGGCTACTGGGAGAACTAAGTGGCATCTATAGAAGGAGGTGGGGGATCATCTCCATCTTCACCATTGTGGCTATTATCATCAACTAGTGTCTATGATAAGATAACACATAACTAATTAGTAACCAATGCACATCAAGACAAAGTAAATAACTTAAACAAAATAAAAACTAAAAATAACTAAAAAAATGCAAATCTGAGATGGTGCTAGAACTGCATGCTCTTCAAGGAAGTTCTAAAGGCCAACATCTAGATGGTGGAGGAGTTGGTATTTAGACATGTGGGCCTAGCCTATATCCCCAAGGTCAATACCTATTAGGATATTAGTCTTGTAAATATTTCTCCATACAAGGGGCTCATGTGAGAATGTGGTGGCGGATGTTTCCTCTAGTGTAGTAGTGACTTGACGAGTAGGGGAATTATCAACAACCACATTCTTTGCAAACATCTCATAAACCTCCTCTGCATTAATGCCCATCATGAACAATTGAAGTATTCATCACTTCATGGATTAATCTTTAGCCAACTGAGGTAAGCATCTTGTTCAAACTTGTATATCCATTTGTGGTCCTTTTGTGTATAATCCCACTCAAGGACCAAACTACAATAGTCTTTTCACTTACTAGCCTCATGGTTGATGAGATTGATTTGGAGCTTCTACTCTACTACTTGGTTGGTAAGGGTAAACTTACCTTGAACAACACTCCAATAACAAGCTTAGGCTATCTCCTTAGTACACAAGGAGTCTCTATTATTTTTTTGGAGTTCTATGAAGTATTTTAGGTCATTGAGGTCTATTACCCTAACTTTTAGCTTTTGATTTTCCTCCCTCAATGCTACAACTTGTTTTCATAGGTACTCATTGGAGCATCTACACTTCCACAAAGACTTAGCACATGAGAGTGCACATCTAGTGGCATCCTCATACAACTTGCATGAAAAATTCTACAAATTAGTAGGCAAGGGAGGAAATGCATCCACCTTCACTAGCTTGTTAAGGTCTCAGATCATTTTAGGTGTTGTAACCAATAAATAGAACCATTTAGCAACAAGAACTGTGTAACCATGGAATTTGAAAATAAACAAAATGAAAATACAAAAACAAAAACATAAAATAAATAATAATAAAGGGAAAATGAGTTAAAAACTCTTATCAATCTTGGGAGCTATCTACTAAATCTAGTTAATCATGTCTTTAGCTACACCCCACATGAATTAAAGTTTATCAAGGATTCCCACCCATGGTTTCATGTGAAAGTTGAAGGTTGAAGCTCTTTCCTACAGCTCTTAGGCTACAACAAGTGTAGTAAGAAATCAACAACCATAGTTAGAAATAGACATGAACCAACAAAACATAATAGGTACAACACTTAAAATTTAAAACCATACATATCTAATAGGTCCTTTGGTATGGCGATAGGAGGTTCACTCATTTGAGGATCCTCTAACATAGCATCAAAGTGGTCCATAGGAGGAAGAGGAGGTAGGCCTTCATCCTACACCTCATCATCATCATAATGTCTTAATATTTCCTCTTCTTAACATCATAGTTCCTCCTCCTCTTAATGCCTTCACTCTATCTTAGTAGTTGCTACCATGGCCCTAGCTTCCTCTACCTCACTTACAACTTCTAATGGGTCTTAGGCCTATGTATTTAGAGTGAGAAGCTTGAACCAAGATTTGGTAAGCTGGGATGGCTCTTGGGTAATCTATCATCCACCTCATCACACCACTAGAAACTCTACAAACCTCCATAGGTAAGTTGCAAAGAGTGAAAATTACACATGGCAGTTCATGTGGAGGTTGATGCGAAGCTTTTGAATTTCACTTTGAAGCATAGAAACTAGGTGGGTAGCCTAGTTAAATTTAGTACCTTTGATAAGTACCTACTTCATGGCGCAAGCTTGCTCCACATGTAAGACCTTATCCTGTGATAAAAGTTTATGAAACACCTAGGATTGGAACAAGGGATACATTTCTATAATCAACAATGACTTGATCTCTTTTAGAAGGTATCCCTTACTACCATGGAAAGTGCCTAGCCACTCTTCTACTTCCTCTTGATGATCTACCTCCTTACTTGCTTTGGCAATAATAGGTGTGCCATCATTTGGAATACTAAAGAGATCACTGACAATGGACACACTAACCTCTAGAACAACGTTCACATCATGAACCTAGGTGGTGAACTTCTTGACTATGTTGCTAAAGGAGTCAATAATGTTCAACATATCTACAATGGAAATGATCAGGATTGGGACCATGAAGAGGTTAAACAAGCCCCCATGAATAACCCTTGCATGTATAACATTAGGAGCATGGTTCTACAACTAGTCTAGTGAGGATTCCACCTCATAAAACTTAAGGATTAGGGTCTCCTCAGTTCAATTTTAAGTAACAAATATGACATTAGCTAAGGAAGTAGCCTTTGCAACATGATGAAATATAGACCATTAGCCTTATTGTAGGTACATCATGTAAAGTAAATTACAAAAAAATGTAACTAAGTTAAAAAAAAAGTTGACAATACCTACTTCAACAACTTAAACATAAATAACTAGAAAAAAATGGTAGTATGTGGATAACCCAAAATCAACAAGGTAAATATACTCACTTCACTTATTAGATGCAAGTATCTTAGGAGCCCTAGGGGATGAGTTGACATCTAATTATTGAGAGATGGACTATTCCATCAACTATCAATTATCCCATTCTTTTGGCACCTCATATAAGCCTTAGAGTGATGCTCAATGTTATCTTCAAGGTCACCCGCTATCTATTCCAACACTGCAAGCCTCACATTTGGGCTTTTAGTGAACACCTCCAAAGTTGTGTGGGCTAATATCAAAAGGTTGTCACATCTAATGAAACCTCGCTCATCCATCCTAAAATTGTAAGCAAGTGAAACAATGAAAAAATGGTTATAACCTAAGTATATAACTATAAAATAATAAAGTAATTATAAAACCAAAGACAACCTTACTTACCCCTCTACATGATAAATAGTGCCTAGAGGATTCTAAAATAATGTGTGCGCACAATGACCAACAATCAATGTGGTGTCCATTTTATATTGGCTGAATTCATGCATCTCAAAAATTTTCAATAATTTTTGAGAGCCCACAGTAGTAGTGCCATATTTTTTTACCCCCTCCATATTAGTTTCAAGTTCATATATCAAGTACTTGATAATTAGACTAGAGGACCTAGGCAAGATGGTCTCTAGAATCACCATTGTCACTTCAATTGTTAAGTGTAACTAAGTCATCACACTACAGTTGCACAAGAGGTATGCAAGAAAGTCTTTGGCTCCTAGCCTAACCCATATTTGAAGCTTGGAAGTTAGGCTTGGGGAGGTGAATGCAACATAGAAATCCTACCATTTCTATAATAATGAGGATGGGCATCAAGAAAGCCCTGTATCATTCAATGCACAACCATCATGATCATATAAGTCATAAATTAAAAAAACTAAAAATACATAAAAAAACATTAAAAAATATAATAGCCAAATCATATAGCATAAAATAATAACACTTTAAGTTTATAGCCAAAACTTTACACTTAACACCAAGATGGCCATAGAAAACACTTACGAAAAATATTAAAAAAAATTATTTCCATCTAAATAAATTTTAACACCTTTCCAACATCTTAAACTATTTCCAAGATTATGATACATTGATAGAGAAAATTTTTCACAACCTCAACATTGCCCATCTTCATAGGGGTAAATGTGTCGTTGCTTTGTAACCATGATTTCATGTGAGTAAATGGAAACAACCATAACTAATTAACCACTTAATAGAATTCGATGATTTAATGTCCATAGGAATTATAAAATAAAAAAATACAACTCTATAATAAGAATTTATAAAAATTATCAACTATTTCTTTAGATAAAATTACACAAATGACCTAACCGTGGTCATCATGCTAAAACCCATTTTTGTGCAAGTGGATGGAAATGTCTATAACAACCAAACTATTTATCCAAATTTAGTGATTTAAAATTTTTTGGAATTATTGAATCATAAAATAAAATCTCATAGCAATGAAACTTAAAATTTCTTAACATTTTACTGTACAAAAAATACATAACTTAGGCAAAAATAGCACTAAAATAGGAAAACCATTTGATGCAACTTGACAAAAACAATCATAGAAAATTATCCATTAAGCAAAATTGAGTAGTTAAAAAATCATGTTGACCAAAACATAGTAGAAGATAACCTCATAGAGTTGGAAAAATTAAAATCTCAATCATTTACTTATAGAAAGATATAAAAGTGGCATTGAGGTTTTGGTCTAAAAAAGGTAGAAAACTCATGAAATTCATGGGAAAAGCATTTAAACTTCAACATGACCAAATCCAAAAGCCCAAGTAACATAAAAAATGCATAGAAATGGTCTTGACCTATGTTGTGAGTATTATATAATTTAAAAATGATAAATATACAAGTGTAGATCTAAAAAATAGAATAAGAACTAGAAAATGGAAACAAAAAATGGTAAGAATGGTGTACCTTGGAAAAAATATGGTGGAATCTTATCCAATAATTTGGCATGGTAGATATGCTAAGGCTTTAGCATTGGCCTCCACCCCCTCTAATGCAAGGTTCTTCATAGGTGTTTTTTTTCATCATGATGCCAAGAGACATTGAGAAACTTAGAGAATCTCTATTTTTGGAGTAACTACATTAGCAGTGGTATAGTAGTGGATGGACTACACTAGCAGTAGTCCACTAGTGGCTTCTACTATGCTAGGAAACATAGTGGACAACCAAAATAGTGGTGGAGCTCTCTCACTTAGGTGTAGTAGTGATGGAATGGAGCCAACAACATTTTCTCTAAGTCCTTTTGAATTTATATCAACAAAAAATGAGTGGCCAAGAGCAAACTCTAGTTTCCCTTTTTTGAAACTTTTTATAAAATTGAAACTAGGACTATGCTAGGGTTCTTATAAGGCTTTTCTAAAAATTTCAATTTTTAGTTGATCCTTGCACTGGACTTTCCCAAGAAATGGCATAGAAAGTAGTGACTACGTTTGGAGTAGTGGTATTCTTGATGGACTACATAGGGTTGACATTATAAGAAGCCATGGACACCATACAATTCCACTTCATAAGCATCCTATCTTGTAAAAACCTAGATTGGACACTCCATAATAAAAAATGTAGCCAAGAATGAGAGGTCTTATGGACTATGTTGATAGAGGACAAAGGACTATGCTCGGCCAATGTAGTTGAAGACACTGCTAGCATAGTCAATGATGGGATGAACTTCTGGAAGCCCATCCAACCTCCAGAATCCTTCAAAGTGACCATAAAACCTCACCAAACCTTGGCCATATCCACTAAGACCATTAAAAATTGATCAAAATAACTTTGACTATGACAAAAATCAAGCTTCTACACTGACTACGCTAAGGGAAGTGAAGGACTACATTGGGCCAATGTAGTCCTAGCCACTACCCAGCATAGTCGAACATCATACATTGCATCTTGTAATCCCAAGAATCAATTTGAATCCATTTAACCCATAATCAACCTCAAATCAAAATATTTTTTCCCTAAACCTTATTTTGAGCCTTAAGTAAGCTTGAAACATGGTCAATTCACTATGCTAGGGAGGATCAAGGACTACACTGGGCTAGCATAGTTTCATGTTTTAGAGGTAGTAGACATCATATTGCTCCTTAAACATCTTCTAAAGTGCCTTTCAAAGCCTCCACACCTTTCCAAGATTCCTAGTAACCTCCAAACATTTGTCAATTGACTTAAAACCCAAAGAAAACTCATAAATATTTACTCCCATATGGGACTATGTTGGAAATTAGAAGGAATACATTGGGCTAGTGTAGTCCTAGTAGGTGTCCAATGTAGCCCACCGACATGTATAACCTTAACACAACCTTTAGTCAACCATGGAATACCATACAGACATGTTTTACTTTAAGAAACTTGCAGTTTCTAACCACTTTTTGACAACGTTAACCTAGACTACGCTAGATGGAAGTGAGGACTACACTCATCCAATGTAGTCCTAGCCCAAGGCTAGCATAGTCCACCAAGAATGGATGAAATCAACCAAAAAAAAGGAAAATAAATATTTAAAAACCATAAAACCCCATTTTGAGACCTATTTAACCTTGAAGCGTAATTTCTCCACAATTTTGACACCCATCACATGGACTACATTGAGGGGATAAGGAAGATTATGCTAGGCCAACATTGCCCCTCTCTAGGCTAAACATAGTCCACCAAAAATTCATAAAATATATTAAAAGAACCTTGTAAAAAAACCTCTATAAATCCTAAAATTTCATTTGAAGCTTCCTAGTCATGAAGCCTACAATGTTTTGAAGTTTTTTTGACATCTCCAACATTAGCCTATGCTAAAGGGAGAAGAAAATTATGTTGGTCCAATGTAGTCCTATAAAAATTGATGGAAAATTTCATAGAAATACCTAAAACCATCTCGAGTTGATCCTAAAGTCTTGTCCTAGCTACTTTGGTTTCAAATCATACTATTTTTCATCCTTTCTAGCCATCCTAAATTGGAATACACTGGATGAAGATTGGGACTACACTAGGCCAACATAGTCCCTCCCCATGGCCAATGTAGTCATTCGAAAACTATGTAAAAACCATTCCAAGTGACCTAGAATTTATGTCAGCAAACTTGGGAAGCCTTCCCAAGCCTATTTGACCTCTAAACTTGCATCTTTCCCTAATTTGATCACCCCACCATTTGGCTACACTAAATTTAGGAGAGAACTATCCTAGGCCAATGTAGTCCATTCCTGGACCTAGTGCAGTCCCTCTCAAGGTGATAAAATCCTTTACAAACAATGAAAATTGACCACCTAGAAACCCTAGAACTCAATTTAGAGTTTTTGGCAGTAGATCTTGTAGTTTTTCATCATTCTAATCACTATAAAATTAGATTACACTAGGGGAGATGAGAACTACACTAAACCAGCATAGTCCCCTTCAAAATTTGTAAAAAATATCAAGAACTACCCAGATTAACACCTAAAGATCCTAGAATGTCATTTGGAGCTGCCTAACTACAAAACCTATAATTTTTGTTATTACTTTTGTCCTCCTAGGATAGGACTACATTGAAGGAGATGAGGACTATGCTAGGCTAGCATAGTCCACTTCCAATCCCAACATAGTCCTCCAACAATTGATGAAATTAGTTAGAAATCACTCAAAATACTATTAACAAAACGTTGTCCAAGTCCATGTAGCTTCAAAACTTCTATTTCTTACCATTTCTAGTCACTTCCACTAGGACTACATTGAGGCAAGATGATGACTACGCTACACTAGCATAGTTCCTATCTAGTCCTAGCATAGTCCCTTAAAATTACATGAAAAATTTGTCAAAATTAACTAATTTCATTTCCAAAAGATGCTAGAACCTTGTCAGCATTTCTATCAACCATGTGTACCTCTATTAATTAGTCCAAACATGAACTAAGCTAGGAAAGAATGGGACTATGCTAGGCTAGTGTAGTCCTAGTCTAGGCTTAGTGTAGTCCACATTTTAACTCCCAAAATAAGCTAAACATAACCCAGAAAGAACCTCTAATGGCTATTGCACATTGATGTGAGAAAACAAGACTTTCAGAGTTTCCATTTGAGTAAAAATCCATCATCTATGAACTTCTAAGTCATGACTACAATGAGGAGGGATTAAGACTTTCTTGGGCTAGCATAGTTCCTCCCAATCCCTAGTGTAGTCCACTCTAAACTATCAAAAATAAATCAAAAAGGATACCGAATCCCCTCATAATGAAACCTAGAGCTTCACTATAGCTTGTTTAGCCATGGAACCCAATGTTTCTCATCATATCTAATCCTTTCCACCTTACTATGCTAAGGATGAGTGAGGACTATGTTGGACTAGCATAGTCCACTTCTAGGCCCATCGTAGTCCTCATAAACTTACTAAAATATTATCCACAAGTACTCAAAAGTTACTTCTAAGAGTCGTAAAGCCCAATGGAGTTGACTTTAACTATAAAACTTGTTTGTTCTATGTTTTCCAAACTCACTATAGTGATAGAAGGTTATGAGTACATTGGACTAGCATAGTCCCTACTCAAGCCCTAGTGTAGTCCACCTAAAACAGTTTAAAAATTATTTAAAATAACTTAGAACTCATCTTTTGGAAGTCTTAGGATATTGCTAGAGTTTATTTCAACATTAAAAATTATTTTTTTAACTTTTTGAATGTAACTATGCTAGAGAGGACTGGGACTACGTTGGTCCAATGTAGTTACTATCCAAGTCCAACATAGTCCATTCCAAGATGGTCAAAATAGCTTTAGAGCTACCCAAATCGACTCCAAAAAAGATTCAAAACCCTATCAAAACATGCACAAACCTCTAGTATCTTTGAAAATGAGTCAAAACTCATTCATTTTAAACATTTTCTAATATGGAATCCTTGACTATGCCAAGAACTCAATGACCAGTGTGGTCCCATGGTATCTAGTCATCCAAGATGCAAACAAGCATAAAAACTAGTAATTTTGCATCAAAACCATAACTGGCAATACTAGTGACCCTAGAAGCCCATTAGGATGGTCAATTGAGCCCCAAAATTGACCAACATACATTTTCCACTTCTAACTACAATAACGAAGTTAGGAATTATGCTAGGCCAACATGGTCCCACTACGAAGGAAAAATGTTACAATGAAAACTAGCAGTAAGCAGCCCAGAATGGTCCATACTTGATCCATAATGACCAAAACCTTGCCCCCATGGTCCCTAGTTGTGAATTTCATTCTATTTAAACCCTAGAAATCATCAAAAATCATTCTTTCCTTATGACTATGCTAGGGCCTAGTAGCTCAAGGTAGTCACCTCTAGAATTAAGATTTTCAGCCCTTTGGGAAGCCAAAATGATGAAAAAACTTGTCAATCTTCCATACCTAGCCCCTATGCTACCTATTTAGACCACAAAAGTATGAAAATAATCATACCAAGCCCTAGAAGGTACCCTTGAAGGTCAACTATGCTAGAAGAAGGTAGGACTATGCTGGGCCAGCATAGTCATGTGTAAGGCCTAGTGTAGTCATGAGTAAGGCCTAGTGTAGTCATAGAAAAATTTGTCAATTTTACTTCAAAAGTATTCTAGAATGACCCCACCATGTTCCCAAGCTCTCCCAACAACCTTGTAGTCCTAAACCATGGTCCACTAAGGCCTAAAACTAGAAAAATTTGATTTTGTTTAATCAGTATTAGACAATTAATGCCATATATTTTACATTCTTCCAAATTTGACCTTGTTTTTATCCTTTTTTTTGCATTGTTGACCTTTTTTCTCATCAATTAACTTTATACAACTATCATATAGCTTCTTGCATTCACCATGGTTACCTTATTTTCTCTCGTATGGCCTTTATTTGAGCCCATTAATAATTATTTATCTATGATAGCCTTGGCTAACATTGTTTTCATTTTTTCTATCACCAAAATAGCATATGTTTACATGTTTTCTAAATCATTTTAGCATTGTTTACTTATTTTTACCTAGGTTTGACTTAAACTGCTTATGGTTGATATGTAGGATTGAAGTATGGTCACATGGAAGAAAATTACCTTGGCTTTGAGCCTGAGTGGGCCTCATGATGATGTTGAATTATGTATCAATCCTAATTATCTAGATATTCAGCTCAAGAGTCTTGTCAACCACATAGCCTCAATTGAAAAACCTCTATAGTGGCCTAGAAACCTAGTTAAAACACTTGACCTTGAAGTTGGTGACATGACTAAAGACTCTTTGGCTAAGGTTCTTGTCATAACAGATGGTGGTGAGGAGAAAACCCTTAAACTAAGTTCTTCATTGGAACCTCAACAAGATCAAGGAACTACCAAGGTTCTATAAGATAACATTATGGTCATTTCCTAATCATACAAAGATATGTCAAGTTTAGATCCAATTCTAGTCCAACACAACATCATACATGATCTTAGCATTACACTAGTTAAGCAGAAAGTATGAAATATTACAATAGACTTAGCCTTGATAGTTTGTGATGAGATCACAAATTTATACCAAGCTAGCTTCATTAGGGCTATTGACTATGTAGAATCAGTATGCAAAAAAGTGCTGGTCCCTAAGGAAAAAGGGAGTATATTTATTTGCATCAATTTCTAAGACCTAAATGAAGCAACCATCAAGGATGATTTTTCTTTACCTAGTATTGATGAACTTATTAATACTACAAGTGGACATGCCTTATTATCCTTCATGAATGGGTTCTCAGGATATAACACCAACTTAGCATGCCCTTCATTACCCCTTGGGGTACATTTTGTTATATCATGATGCCTTTTGGCTTTAAGAATGTGGAACCAACCTGTCAATGAGAAATAACCTATATCTTTAGTGATTACATGCTAGGTTTTCTTAATGATTATGTAGAAGATATAGGTGTTAATTCCAAAATTACCAATGATCATGCTAATGACCTAGACCTTTTGCTTAAATCATGTCTTAGGTTTGAACTTAGACTTAATCCTAAGAAGTGTGTCTTTGGTGTTAAAATAGGTAAGATGCTTGAATTTTTAGTATTTAAAGTAGGTATATATGTTAATCCTAACAAGGTTAAGGCCATCTCCAACTTGGAAGTGCCTACTAACCTTAAGAAGCTTTAGGGATTACAAGGTAGATTATAGTTTATTCATAGGTTCATTGCTAGGCTTACATATAAGCTACAACCCATGCAACATGCGCTTAAGAAAGGAGTTTACTATGAGTGGATAACTCAATGCCAAGAAGCCTTTGAAAACCTTAAGCACAAGTTGGTGCAACTGCCAATAGTAGATCCTCTACAAGAGGGTAAACCATCTTATATCTTCCGTGTTATCTTTAACACATCCATTACCTCTCTACTCTATCAAAAACATGATGATGGAGAAAAAATGCTAGTATATTACCTTAGCCATGCAATAGTTGCCCATGAGACCCGATACTCTGAAGTGGAGAAGTATTGTCTAGCATTAGTCTTCTCACTAAAGAAATGGAGACACTACCTCTTTAGTGTTGGCGACCGTTTGGGACGCGACCGCCAACGAGTGTCCTCGAATAGGATTTAGGTGCTTGCGCGTCTCTGGCAACACCAAGGCCCAGATACCTCCAAATAGACTCAGTAGTTAATGTGAGTATGTGTGTGTGTTGTTGCGGTATGTGGTTGTAAAATATGAAATGATTACATTGTTTGTAAACTACAAATGACGTATCTTAAAGAGATTCAGCCAACTTTGCCAAGTACTGTGAGTTGTTGAGAGTTCCTATTTTGTTTAATTGCCTAGTCTATGCAAAAACATTTGAGCACAACTCTGTGAATCTACTAATTTTCCCCAGAGAAAGAGATAGTTCCACAAGAAAACTAGAAATAGAGCAAGATTCGATGGCAATAGACAGAAAAGAAAGCAGATTTGTGTAGACCTCAAATATTTANGTAGAATCGTTCAACGGCTTGACTACAAGCAGAGGCTCTTTTACAACAATCCCAATAACAGTTCTTGTACATTGTACAATAATCAAATTCACTACTAAAATGCTCTTAAGGCTTTCAAACACAAGCGCTTCTATGGCAAAATTTTAATAGAAATTTTCAATTATATAAGAAGAACAATAAGAGCAATCTAAAAATCCCAAAATTACTTGCCAAGGATGATACTATCTAAACCACTAGCTAAACAATTTAAACAAAATAAAAATAAAAAATAACTCAAAGGAATATGACAAAGAGGCTGAAATGTTTTCTTTAACAAGCCATCTTACAAGCAATCTTTTACAAATCTTCTTACAAGCTCTTCCCAGAATCCAAAGTGTGTCTCCAAGTGAGAGCCCAAGTGCTAGCTAGTAGCCTTCC
>MNCI01021878.1:83869-106018 GCA_015680685.1 Gnetum montanum
AATACTAAATGTCATTAAGCCCTAATAAATTTTTTCATAAAAATATAATATAATATCCACCTTGGGGTGTAGATGTTGGTGGTAGCGGAAAATAATTTATCTGTTCTTGTACCCCTAGAAATAGTATTTTAAATTCAGTGATGGCTTGAAATATGAGTTCAAATGTGAAGGCACCAATCCTATAATTGCCAGCAACTAATTTCGAATTATCTCACCCTACCGAAAATTGTTACCAACTACCATCATGGGAGAGGGCTTTGCCACCACTCTAGGAAAGGTCGCCGTGTGTTTCATAGGAATCTGCAACTGTTGTAACCTTCACTTCTCACAAATGCTCTTTAGTTTTTGATGATTATAACAGAAATTTTGCAAGGTGTTTGATATCCTTGAGCAGAGCAAATTGATCATCACTTTGTATATTTTCACTTCATTCCGTACATAGCGTCCATCTATGGCAACTGGTAAAATTTTTGACTTATGAAATTTTCCTCCAACATTTAATATAGACCCTTCAAGCAACGTCCACCAGGGATTTTGAATCATTAGCTACTGTTACAGGTGGAAGCCCTTACTTGTTTATTGTATGAAATAGGTGCCCGTTCTTCTGAAATCTGTCTTTCCAATGATCTTGAACAAGCCGTAGGTGCCACCACCGAAATCAAAGATGAGCATGCAGTGCTTTTCCCTAGACTAGCTCGAGTTCTTCTTGCATAGTCCATACGCGATTACTACCAAAAACTTGCTCAATATAGCTCAGTTGTGAAAAAGGGCCTCCATGCGCTCCATGAACTCGGGCTCGTTGTTCTCGGCCTTCGACGAGCCGGCTGCAGTTGCGTCCAGCAACATCGATTTGTAGATCTGGCCGATGCGCGAGCACGATTTCAAGTAGGTACCAGATGATGTATTTGCCAGTGATGTCCAAAAGCTCAAAAATCACGGCATCCAGTTCTGTATTTCAAAGTTTCTGTATTTCAACAACGTTTTCAATGGGCTTCTCAACTTGCAGAAATTCGGGTTCATCTGCAACCGAAACCTTCTCATCTTTCATTAGTATAAATTTATCAAATGAAATTCAAAACCTGTTGGTAGTCCATTCGTTAGATCTTCTACATGCTTCCAACTCTTAACTAGACCATAAAGCTTAGGCATAGAACTTAAAAATCGATTATCCACGGTGGTGTCTATTTTTACAACAATAACAAGGAGTATGCTTTTTGTGATAAATAATCTCATCCTTTGTTTGCTATTCCAATCTTCAATAAAGGAATAAATTGACATTTTTTTTCCAAGAAGGCCACAACATCAAAATTATTTACCAGTGGATTACTTCTCCAAAAACACCCATTAACCCACAACACTAAAGCTGTAAATTTACAACCATAGACTGTTCCAATTTTAAATAAAATATTCCAACTGTTCCATGGAATGGCCAAATATGCCAACATTTTTGCTCCCTCATTTCAAGACTAAAACATACTGAAATTTTCACTAAATCTTTACAACTGAATAGAAATCTTTTTTGAGAAAAATTCCCATTTAACATAAGGTGTGATGGGACAAAAACCTCATTCCTAAGCAAAATCAAACTGTACATAACAAACTGTACATTATCAAGTCCTTCATGGACTATTCTTGGGATGGAAACTGAATTGTGAGGGTTACCCTAGTGGGAATCCTCATCTCTCTAACTGTTTCATAGGAAATCTCTGATGTGATGAAGGTGGTCCTATTGCTCTCGGGCTTGGTAGAGCTCTCACCTTGATCTACAGGAGCTTTCTCTTCAGCACTTTTCTCATTTTCCTTTTCAGATTGGACTTTTTGTTCTTCTGCATTAGGTCCTTCATTTTCCTCTTGCGAGAAAAAAGCTTCTCCCCATCCCCATGATGACTCTTCATAAGTCGATGGTTCTTCTCATTTTTCTTCTTCTTTGGAATAATCTTGATATCGCCCCCAAACATTGGACTCTATATCCAAACCTCTAGTGAGAAAATAAAATTCATCGAACAGCCAAGCCATAAAAGGACACTCCTTTGGAGCTCCATAAGATCTAGCCTTTAGATAAGCCTTCAATACATGCTCAGGGAAACATCCCATCACATATGGAATAAAAGGCTTTCTCATTGCTCTCTCAAACTCCATTAGCTATTTCTAACTTTCACTACCAAACTTGAATTGAAAGATGATGAAATCTTAAGCAATCTAACCCTCTTTTTATAGGTGCTAAAAATTTGAACTCCCACCCAAGTGTCTCCAACCAAGCTTTCTTCTTTTTAGGTATTCAAACCATTTGTCACAATCCTCACTAAGTGGTGGATGAGTCACCTTCCCCACTTGTCAAACTTGTAGAATTCCACTTGTTTCACTTGTAGGCTTCCACTTGCCTCACTTGAGGAAAAATAATGTTCCAAATATAAATAAAGCATAATTAAATATAATAATGGACACTATACTCCTAGTAATATTTACATAATACTATATACATATATTATTTTGTGTAATGACATCTTCAAGTTGTATGCAATTGTCCCAAATAATGTTTTATATGCAAAACATTATATGGAAATTGTAATTCCATGCTATCCAAAGTTGATAATTTGTAAGTATCCTCTAAAAATTGTGTTGTAACTTGAAAGGGACCAATCCATGTTGGAGTAAACTTATTTGGTTTCTTCATATTCCATAATAAGACAAGGTCCCCTATCTTGAAAGTTTTTTTCAAAGCCTTTCTATCAAACCATCTTTTAACTTGAGAGGTATTCTGTAACAAATTATCCCTTGTTTTATCTACTTCAGCTTCTCTTTTAATAAGCAAAGTCATGAAACTTCTATCTTTATCAATTTTTTCGCTATATCTTTGTACAAATTCAGAAGCTGAGCTTGCAATCTTGTTTGTAATTCTTGCTGACAAACCATAGACTAAGTTATATGGTGATGTCGCAATAGCTTTCTTGAATCTAATTCGATCTGACCATAATGCAGATTGTAGATAATCGATCCAATTTCCTGGATTTCCATCCATCGATTTCTTGATATAAGCGATAAGCTTTTTATTGGTGGATTCAGCTAGGCCATTTCCTAGAGGATAATAATTTGATGAGGAGAATAAAAAAATGGATTTTTCTGATGCCCATCTAATAAAATCTTCGGATTTAAAGGTGGGTCCATTGTCTAACACTAACACTTCGAGTAGACCAAATCTACTTAGAACGTGGTCTTCTAGAAACTTAATCACATTTGATGATGAACTTTCTCTTAGAGCCTTTGCTTCAGACCATTTAGTGAAATAGTCAGTAGCTGTGAGAATAAACTTGTGTCCATCTCTTGAAGGAGTAATTGTACCGATAAAATCCAAACCCCATTGCTGAAATGGTCTATCCGTAACAACTAGCTTTAAAGGCGCTCTAGCCCTTTTAATCTTGGGCCCATGAATTTGAAATTTATAGCATTTTTGAATTTTTGAACTAATGTCTTGATACATGGAAGGCCAGTAATATCCATATTGAAGTATATGTTGCATAGTTGACTTAGGGGATTCATAAAATAGATTCAAATGATCATGAAATTGTTCCAAAATGAAATTAATTTGATCATTATGAACACATTCCAATAAGACTCCCTGAAAATCCTTTCTATATAATATACCATGTTTAACAACAAATCTTCATGTTCTTTTGAAGAAAGCTCTCTTTTGACTTGCAGTTAAATTATTTGGGATTTTCCTTGTATTAAGAAATTTGAGAATTTCATCATACTAATTCTCTTCATCTGTGTCAAGGGTACATACTTCATTTTCTCTAGTCATTAACTTGGCTAATCCCATTCCCTTAATTGTCTTGCATATTTCCAATGAAAATTTGAAACTTTGCAACTTAATAAGCCATTTTCCTCTTTTCAATCCAATCTCATTTTGGGATAGGAATCGCTTTACTACAGGTTCAATTAGCATAATGTGAACTAATGAACTTTCCAAATAATATTTAAAATGTTGAAGTGCTTTGATGACTGTGAAAGATTGTTTCTCTAAGTTTGAATAATTTAACTCTGAACTTTTTAACTGATATCCAAAAAATGCAATTGGTTCATCTTGACCTTCATTATCCTTTTGTGTCAAAACAGCAGTGATAGAATCATTTGAAGTAAAAGAGTATAACCAAAAATCTTCTTTAAGCCTAGGCTTTACCAAATATGGAGCCTCTTGTATAGCTTTTTTAATTTTTGATAAAGCTATCTCTGATTTTGGTTTTTTCTCTACTTGGACATCCTTTTTTAGCATATGCATCAAAGGCTTGGTAATTTCAGTAAACCTGAGGATGAACTTTTTCACAAAGTTTATCTTCCTAAAGAAAGATCTAAGAGATTTTTTACTTGTGGGATGCTTAATATTCTGTACTGCTTGGATTTGGGAATTTTCTATGGCAATTCCTTCTTGACATATCACTTGGCCTAATAAACTCCTAGATTTAACCTTGAAGATATACTTCTTAGGATTTAATGAAATACCAAACTCACGACATCTATCAAAAACTTGCTGGAGATGATCAATATGATCTTCTTTCTTCTTTGAAAATATTGTAATATCATCCAAATAAACCTCCATGAATTTGCCTAATAAATCCTTAAATGCTAAATCCATTGCTCTTTGAAAAGTAGCTCCAGAATTTGGCAATCCAAATGGCATTCTTTGGTAAGAGAAAGTTCCTCATTTGGTGATAAATGCTATTTTGAATCTATCATTCTTATCTACCACGATTTGATTATAACCTGAGAAACCATGTAAGAAGGAATATACTTGAAAACCTGAGACTTTAATAAGCATCTCATCAATTCTTGGAAGTGGATACTTATCCTTTTTCGAGGCATTATTTAGATTTCTAGAGTCTACACAAAGTCTTATATCACCATTTTTCTTTCTTACTGGAACAAGGTTAGCAAGCCATGTAGAATATTGTACTGGATATATGATTCGTGGTTGTAAAAACTTCTTGATTTCAGGTTCCATAGATGGTTCAAATGATGGATTAAATTTCCCTTATTTTTTCTTGACTATTTTGCAACTTTCTGTTAAAGGGATCTTATGTGTCATCACATCTTGTCTAAAAGCTTTAAGATCATCATAAGACCAAGCAAAATTGTCCAAATTTTTTCTTAGACATGTTAACAAGTTTTGCTTAAAATTCAAATCTCTTTCCTTTGTAACATTCAACATCTTTGGCATCTTGTCTAATCCAAAATTCACTACCTTGAAAGCTTGACTATCTGGTCTTTGTATATCCTTTGTAGTAAGTAAATTTTTCTTAAATTTATGTTCCAAGTCAATCATCCTTTTTGGAATGAAATTAGCTTTGGAATTTGATGACGTTTTAGGTATCACTTGATCCTCAAATTCTTGTTTATTTCTCATAAATCTTAGTACTTGATCATCATCTTTAAATACTTGTAAATGTCTTATATTATCTGGTACTGATGGCTGGTGTTCTTCTTCAATCAGAATATCTTTATAACTTTCTATTATTTGCATATCCAATGTTGAAGCTACATTTGCCAAATCATTTGCTATAAGATTCTTTGCTCTATTTATATGCTCTATTTGGCAATGTTGAAATTAATCTAACATCTTACAAGCAAGTTTCTTATAAGGTCTTAAGAATGAGCTTTTTACGACACAGTTACCTGTTCACAGACTAATCTTGAATCTCCTTTTATAATGATTTCTTTGATCTTTTTGTCTAAAACTATTCTCATACCAATACATAAAGCTTCATACTTAGCCTTGTTGTTAGTACAAGGGAAAGATAGAAGAATTGCTTTGAGAATTTCAGGTGAATCATTCTTTAATATTACTATTTCGAGTTTTTCACCTTTTGAATTACATGAACCATCAAAGTATAACTCCCATTTATCCTCATTCTTTGATCGTTCTTTTCTAGGACTATGGTTTTCTTGGAGTGTACAAATTTTGTTTTCAACACCTCCTTTTTCAACCATCTTACTTTTTCCATTTAAAGTAATGTTATCAATCATCATAGGCTCACTATAGATGTATATTTGATTTTGATATGTAACCAGAGAAATTTTTACTCCAACTTCTACTCAATAAGAGACTATGTGAATTTGGTATATCTCCTACTTGAATAGTTACTCTACTTCTGATGTGGGGTTCAGAAGAAATTTCCAATAGGACATTTGGTAATTGACCCACAATCTTCACTCTACTTTTATCCACTTGAACAATCTTTTTATTTGACTTTTTTAGGAATCAAATCAATTTTCTTACATGTAGATAATGGCATTATAGTAGACGTAGCTCCAGAATCAACCAAACAATTGTGCAAGTATTTATCCTTTAATTTCATTGTCAAAAGAAAAGGAGGAGCTTCCTTATCATATGAGGTCTTTAATTTCTCATCATTGTTAGACACATAACTTAACTCTAATTCTCTAACTCTCTTTTTACCTTTAATGAACTCTAAGGCCTTTCTTTGCTGATCTCCTATTTGAAGTAACTGANGTCTTTAGAACTTGATAGAGAAGAAGTGTCGCTTGATCCATTGCTAGAAGATTTACTTGCATAATGAACACTAGATAAATCATTAGCAGATTCAATATCAAGAAAGTTGGACATAATAAGATCACTTTTATCCTCATCTTCTACTAACTTAGTATCTTGATGTTTATGCTTCCTATTTTTCCTTTCTTCCTTGATATTAACTCTTGCCAAAGCTTTTTCAAGCTTCACTATTTTGTTAGACATATCTCTCATTAATTGTCCTTTTTCAGATCCTACTCTTTCATGTTCTTGCTCTATCTTGACATGAGATGAACCTAGTAAAGCTTTAAATTGAGCTAAATCTTACATAGGAATCATAACTCTTTCTTCTCTTTTTTGAATTACGATATTTTCTTCAGGATTCAAGTTCAACTATTTTTCTAACTATATAGTTTCACTAAAGTAGTCAGTTAGTGTAGTTAAGTTTGGAGTTCTCCTTAACCAAATTGAATGTTGGGGTTGACAACTTTAAGATAAGTTTCTTTGAGCATTTCTTCTGATGCTCTATATTTTCTTTGAAAGAGTCCACAAATTCGTTGAAACTTGATGTTGAAATCTCTAATTGATTCTTTAACTCCTTGCTTAGCTTGTACTAGCCCACAATATAGTTGTTGTTGATCTAATTGATTACCAAATTGGGCTAAGAAAATATTCTTCATGTCATCCCAACTTGTAATACTATTACTTGGTAAATTCGAATACCAAATCTGAGCCATATCCTCTAAATTTGATACAAACAACCTACAAGCTTGATCTTGATGTTGAATATTTGCATGAGCTAAAGCTAACTCAAACATGTGAATATATTCTTCAGCTAAATAAGATTTTATAGGAATGAAAGGCTCAGGAAAATATTTGTAAAATACCTTAGGAATATCATTGTAATCTTGAAATACTAATGGTGTAACTCCTTGCCAAGGATTTTCCATCCTATTCCTTTAGATAATTGAACTCTTAAACTTTCTAGATCTTCTAAACTATCAATCTTCTTGGTCATGAACTGAAAATAGTATTTAACTTCTTAAGCCTTTATAGTAACAAAGAATTGTTGATGTGCTAAAATTATAAGGCTTATGAAATTAGAGGCTAAATTTTCAGCCCTCCTTCTAGTGCCAAAAGAACTGTTGGCGACCGTTTGGGACACGACCACCAACGAGTGTCCTCGAACAGGATTTAGGTGCTTGCTGGTCTCTGGCAACACCAAGGCCCAGATACCTCCAAATAGACTTAGTAGTTAATGTGAGTATGTGTGTGTGCTGTTGCGGTGTGTGGTTGTGAAATATAAAATGATTGCATTGTGTGTAAACTACAAATGACGTATCTTAAAGAGATTCAGCCAACTTTGCCAAGTACTGTGAGTTGTTGAGAGTTACTATTTTGTTGAATTGCCTAGTCTATGCAATCCTTATAATACCTACTTGTAACAAATAAAATTTTGCAAAAACATTTGAGCATAACTCTGCGAATCTGCTTCTAATTTTCTCGAGAGAAAGAGATAGTTCCACAAGAAAACTAGAAATAGAGCAAGATTCGATGGCAATAGACAGAAAAGAAAGTAGATTTGTGTAGACCTCAAATATTTAAACAAGGTAAAATGACACGAGTAAAAACTTCATAATAAAGTTATCCCAAATTCAATATCTACGAATTGTTCAAACTTCCAAGGCTCAAATAAGCAATTTCTTTAAGACAATCCTACTATGCTACCAAAAAATTGCTGCGTAAACTATTACGTACGAGACTCCATTTTGGCTAGATAATGGATGTCAACAATTGCATTCAATAGAACCTTCAAAAGACTTGACAATTTCTGATTGAAATACCACAGAGATTCACTTTAAAGATAAAAAGAAGCTATTCTGGTCCCATCAAAATACCAAAGATTTTTTGAACTCTCTTGACTATTGAATCGTTCAATAGCTTGACTACAAGCAGAGGCTCTTTTACAACAATCCCAATAATGGTTCTTTTACATTGCACAATAATCAAATTCACTACTAAAATGTTCTTAAGGCTTTCAAACACAAGCTTTTCTATGGAAAAATTTTAATAGAAGTTTTCAATTATACAAGAACAATAAGAGCAATCTAAAAATCCCAAAATTACTTGCCAAGGATGATACTATCTAAGCCACTAGCTAAACAATTTAAACAAAATAAAAATAAAACATAACTCAGAGGACTATGAAAAAGAGGCTGAAATATTTTCTTTAGCAAGCCCTAATTTAATTTAATTTAATTATTTTATTAAAATTTTAAATACTAAATGTCAGTAAGCCCTAATAAATTTTTTCATAAAAATATAATATAATATCCACCTTGGGGTGTAGACGTTGGTGGTAGCAGAAAATAATTTATTTGTTCTTGTACCTCCAGAAATAGTATTTTAAATTTAGTGATGGCTTGAAATATGAGTTCGAATGTGAAGGCACCAATCCTGTAATTGCCAGCAACTAATTCCGAATTATCTCACCCTACCGAAAATTGTTACCAATTGCCATCATGGGAGAGGGCTCTGTCACCACTCTAGGAAAGGTTGCCGTGTGTTCCATAGGAATCTGCAACTATTGTAACCTTTGCTTCTCACAAATTCTCTTTAGTTTTTGATGATTATAACAGAAATTTTGCAAGGTGTTTGATATCCTTGAGCAGAGCAAATTGATCATCGCTTCGTATATTTTCACTACCTTTCGTACATAGCGTCCATCTATGGCAACTGGTAAAATTTCTGACTTATGAAATTTTTCTCCAACATTTAATATAGACCCTTCAAGCAATGTCCACTAGGGATTTTGAATCATTAGCTACTATTACAGGCGGAAGCCCAAACTTGTTTATTGCGTGAAACAGGAGCCCGTTCTTCTGAAATCCATCTTTCCAATGATCTTGAACAAGCCATAGGTGCCACCGCTGAAATCAAAGATGAGCATGCTGCATAGTCTGTATGCAATTACTACCAAAAACCTGTTCAATACAACTCAGTCGTGGAAAAGGGCCTCCATGTGCTCCATGAACTCGGGCTCGTTGTTCATGGCCTTCGGTGAGCCGACTGCGGCTGCGTCTGGTGACATCAATTCATAGATCTGGCCGATGCGCGAGCACTATTCTGAGTAGGTACCAAATGACGTATTTTCCAGTGACGCCCAAAAGCTCAAAAATCACGGCATCTAGTTTTGTATTTGAGAGTTTCTGTATTTCAGCAATGTTTGCAATGGGCTTCTCAACTTGCAAAAATTCGGGTTCATCTACAATGGAAACCTTCTCATCTTTCGTTAATTTAAATTTATCAAATGAAATTCAAATCCTATTGGCAGTTCATTTGTTAGATCTTCTACATGCTTCCAACTCTTAACTGGACCATAAAGCTTAGGCATAGAACTTAAAAATCCATTATCCACGGTGGTGTCTATTTTTCCAACAGTAACAGGGAGTATGCTTTTTGCGGTAAATAATCTCATCCTTTGTTTGCTATTCCAATCTTCAATAAAGGAATAATTTGGCATTTTGTTTTTCAAGAAGGCCTCAACATCAAAATATTTACCAGTGGATTACTTCTCCAAAAATACCCATTAACCCACAACACTAAAGTTGTAAATTTACAACCATAGATTGTTCCAATTTTAAATAAAATATTCTAACTATTCCATGGAATGGCCAAATGTGCCAACATTTAGGAGCTAGATCAACATCATTTGCAAAGATAACATACTTAGAGCTGCAATGATCAATATTTATAAGAGTAGCTATATAGCCTAATGGAAATCCTTACTAGTAGAGTTTAATCTCCATTATGTCTCTCAATCCTTAACAAAAGGTCAATCTATAGTCATACAACTTACTATTTCACTTGTTGATGATTAAAAAACTATAGACCTTGAGATTCCTTATGAACATGTCTACACTATTAGTCAAGTTCTTGAGGGTTATGAGATGGTCATGTACTTTGATAGAGCTTCAACTATCCATGAGGCTAGTGTTGCTACCATTATAACATTTCCATCTAGTGAGATCTTATATTTCACATACCATTTTAAATTTCTATGTACCAACAATGTAGCAAAGTATGAGGGTTTAATTAGGGAAATAATGATAGCTTGTGACCTAGAAATTAGATACTTGATGATCAAAGACAATTCACAACTTGCAGTTAACTAAGTAATTGAGGTCTATGTGTGTAAAGCCAAACACTTACAACCTTACTATGACTTACGAAAGTAGTTGTTACAAAAATTTGTAGACCTTGATGTCTAGCACATATCCCAAAACAAGAACACCATAGCTGACACCATTGCAACACTATCTCTCAGTGTAATGCTAGATGAGTTTAGTAAGTTATCCACCTTAATCGTGCACTATGCTATTCCCATCACACATAACATTGAGGATACCTTTGTGGCCATTGTTCATACTACTCCTACCAAGGAATGGTATGATGATATCAAATTTTACCTTATTCATGATGAATCTCGATAAGTCTTTTCTATTGCTCAAAAGGACATTATACATAAATGATTGAAGTAGTGTGTCATTGTAGGTGATAACACACTATGTCAACGATCCTATGATGGTGTATTGTTAAAGTTCTTGGGTAAAATTAAAGCCAAAATAGTCCTAAAGGAGGTCCATGCAGGTGTTTGTGAGGGACATAGAGGACCTAGAGCCATGGTTGCCAAGATTAGATGGTTAACTTATTACTGGCCCTATATGGAAGGTGACTGCCGATAGAAGGTTAAGCATTGTAGCACATGCCAAAGACAAAGCAACCTGGTACATGTGTCATTGACTGAGTTGCACAAAACTCAGATCAAGTGGCCATTTTCATGATCGGGGTTGGATATCATTGGACCTATAACACCTAAGTCTTAGATGGAACATAGCTTCATCATCACTGCTACCAAATACTTCACCAAGTGGATTGAGTCTATTCCCTTAAGGAAGACAACATTAAAACAAGTTTATAAGTTTATATTGGATAACATTGTAGTCCATTTTGGCATACCCATGACCATAGTTACAGATAAATAACCATAGTTTAGTAGCCATGAAACAAAATATTTCTATCACAACCTAGACATTACGCATTCTTTTTCATCGCCTTATTACCCTCAAGCCAATGGATAAGCAAAAGAAAAAAATAAGGCCATCAACTTGCTCAAGAAGATGCTCAACAAAAGAAAGCACAAATGGCATGAGTGTCTTATCCATGCACTATGGACCTACAGAACAGCCTATCACATGGCAACAAGTGTAATCCCTTATAGTCTCATTTATGATTCTCAAGCTATTTTACCTTTTGAATTGTTAGTTTCATCACTCCAAGTAGCCTTGACTGATTTCATCAATGATGAGCAGAACAAAGAGTTGTAAACAATGACCTTGGACTTGATGGAGAAGAAACATATGCAAGAACTTGCTCACATTAGAGAGGCAGAAACAATGACACTATCATAACTTGATCATGAAAAAGATCAAGGAAGGTGACCTAGTCCTCAAAGCCATCCATGAGCATGCAAATAAATTCTCAACCAAGTGGGAAGGGTCCTTCCTTGTTACCAGGGCCAATGGTAATGGAGCATTCAGGCTAGCAAACATGGATAGAAATGAGTTGGCCAATCTAGTCAATCACTCCTATCTAAAATCATATTACATGTATCTAACAAAAACCAACAAGTAATACTACTTTCTATGGCTTGCCAAGGTATTAAACCAAAACCATGGCCTTCCAAGGCCTTAAACTAGCAACACACCTTTCCAAAGCATTAAATCAACACCATGGTTCATTAAGACCTTAAATAGCCACCACAACCTACTAAGGTTTTAAACTAGCAACATCAACGATTTTGATGACTAGATCTACTACATTGTTCTATGTGATCTTATGTATTTCATTGTAATAGCCTGATTTATTTACATGGTTTTCTTGTCATCTTAGAGTTGTGTTTGCAAGATAAAGCCTTGGATCATTTTAAGGGTGCAACTCATTATAGTAGAAAGTCACTACGTCACCTTAATATACAATATTTCATGCATTTGTCTTGCTTTGTTAATAATTCTTGTACTATTTACCCTCCACCTAATACCACTTCTTGATCCTAACCTCATAACTTGGTTATAACATTCCTCACCTTGGATAGCAATGTTAATTGATTGTTTGCCACTCATGCACTATAGTCATATGATATCTCTTTGTCATGATCCATCCTCAAGTCCACCTAAGTATAACACAACTCATTTAGTGGGAAACCATTAAATCCATCAAACATAATGCATCTCACTCAATGGGAAAACCACTAAGTCCATTGAGTGTAACAGACCTTACTCAATGGAAAAACTATATCGAGCTATCCCTAGAAATAAAACCAAATGAAGCTTTCACCCCACCAAAGAAAAAATAAAAAATGGGAAACCAAGCTACCAAGAAGTTGAATGGCCAATAAATCCTCAAAGCCTAACGGCCAAAGAAACCTTGTAGTAAAGTGATTTGGCCATCAAACGCATTTTCCAAGTGACCAACACTTCAAAACATGCAATGACCATGCCATAATCATGATGGCAACATTTTGAATGCATTATTAGCCCTCATAACCATCTCTTAATGATCTCTTTGCTATTTCCTCATCATAGCATTATCTCATTATCACAAGCACTCTTGGGCATGGTTTGACACTACTTGATGAAGTGCAGAGAGGAAACATTGGTGATGGACCTANGGGAAGGCCGAAAATGTATTTGGAATGGCCAAAAAATGGTACTTTTATGAGTTTTTGTAGGGGTATAGCCCCAACTATGCTAGAGTCATTTCAATAGTCACTAGAACTACACTTTCAATAGTCATAGTAGCTATAGCCAATGTACTCACCAGCAAGACCCAGTAGAGGTACAACATTGGAATTGTTGGAATTTCCAGTTTTCCAAAAATATCTAGTGTAGTCATTCCAAGTCAACAATGGACAACATAGATAACATTCACCAATAGGCATAATGCTTTTCCATAGGATCCATCACTTTTGCAATTTCTATCTCCCTTTCTAGTTCCCAACCCTTGTCACATTTTCCAAGACCTCCAACATAGTCACAAAAGCCTATTTGGTATTTATAGTAAATATATGGGTTTTATGAGTGTAGTCCATTCTAAACATACAACAAATGACAACTACGTTGGCAATTGTTCATTGACCATCCTAACAGTAGCTAGCAAACTATGTTGAGAAAACTATACTAATAGTAGTTAGTGGACTATGCTAATTAGACTATGTTGACTAATAGAAGTAACCATTGTAAATCCTCAATCAACAATAATCTATTAGCAATTAATGGTAGTCAAAGATAGACTTAAAAATGGCAACCATAACCCTATAAAAACCTAATGTTGATACCATAAAGTGGTTCCAAAACTTTTTAATTGGCATACCATATAGAAAATCTAATATAGTAATTCCAAGTACTTTGGCATTTTGGAAACCATTCTGTAGTAATACCATTGCCCATTTCCAACCATCACAACCCATTGCAATAGTAACAACCTCAACTAGTGATACCATTTGGTAGTAGAAATTGGGACTATGCTAGACACAGAGACTCCCACATGATTCCCATTACTTCAAACATGCAGCACCAATTCCATTCCCATTTTTTAGATTTGGTCAAAACCATTGGAAAGCTGTAGAAAATTGGAGCTAGGAAGAAACCATATCATAGAGACAACCTTCTCTAACAAATTTTAAGCTTTAGTAAGCAAATTCTTCCACCCCTAGGCACACGCCTATACATTGTGAACCTAATTCCTTTTATATATTTATATAAAATTTGGTAGTTCATGCTATGGAAGTTTTTGATTTCTATTTCATTTTTGCATCTACATCTATAAGTACAATTTTGTTTTCATTTTTGTTTGATCACATCTATCTATGTTTTTATTCTTGTTATTGACTTCATCTATGAATACATCTACATTTCTACAACTAAATCCATTTTAAATTTTCTATGTCCCTAGGTAATTGGCAAGACCATCCGGGATACCCTGAATTCTATTTTTTAGAGGCCCGTGGAATTTAGGGTTAAGACTATTTTGGCACTCTGCTCTTTTGGTTTCCTCATTCCAAAAATTGAGATTTCTAGCACCAATAATACTAGAGCCTATATCTAAAGCAATCCTTTAGGCTATATTCAAGGGGTGGTTAATGACTTTTTCAAGTCCAAGCTATATTACCTTAACTCATGGTCACTTAGTCAAGTGTTCTCCCAAACCAAAAACATAGAGGATGCCATAGAAGCTAGCCATGACCCTACCTATTTGGCATACAAAAACCAACATATGTAAAGGAATAAAGAGAAAGGAAAGCAAAACAACATAGTTGTAGTGAAGGTAGGCAAGGAAGCCAACACAACTAACAAGGGGCCAATGGCCAACCCACCCAAAGCCCCTACTAATAATCAAGATAACCAACCATCAACCATTAGGGTCACTACATTAACTACAACTAGGCCAAACCTTGAGTAGAAGAACCATAGCAAGTACATTGCCATACATCTAAATCCATTCAAATTGTTAGATTAATTATTAAATAGTGGGCACATACAATATAAGCAAATGATTGAAGTTGTTTAAAAGAAGCATGAGTAGCTATGCAAAATAGCCAAAGATACAACTTGAGTAAAAAAGGATGATCCTCAATTTCCTAGGTACTTTAAACTAAACTATTTTTTCCACTATCACCAACTACCTAGTCATGGAAAAAACTTCTTTCTCATTCTGGAAGATGACTTGTAGAAAATGATAGATATGGAAGAGTTGGTCCTAGATGCCTCCAACCTAGTCTAGTCATAGAACTAGTCAATGTAGATGTATAAAAACTTGTTGAATGCTAATAATAGTTCCTATGATATATCAACATTTAACATCAATGATATCTAAAGACCAGTAAGGGAACCATTTGTGATTTTGGTACCCCCTCATAATGAAAGGTACTCTTTAGATTCCACTAGCTCAATATCTTCTTTTGTCATCATGGGTGCCTCCAAGGAAGCCTTTTGTCATCAGGGTATCCCAGCCTAACATAACCCAACCAGCCACAACCCAATTAATTGACATAACAATACAATGGCCTGTTTTGGTGGCCAATGATAATGCTTCTTCCTCGTAACTAACAATTGACAACCAAAAAGATTCAACTAGATAAAGGACGAAGCATAACCAAAAGCCTAGAAACAAGGATGACATGTAGAATGAGGAACAAAGGGAAATTGACTCATTGAAGCCCACTCCCATATTTTCTATGCCCATAACCTTCTCTAACCAATCCACCTCAACCAGCAATCCATAGAAGGACCCCAAGATCTAAAACCAAAAGAAAGAGGAAAGACCCCAACAACCTAAGGTTGAAGTCTACATTTTTGGGTTCAAGAAATAAGTAAAGCACAACTATGGTGACAAGCCCACTACCAATGAAAAAACCTTCCTTAATGCGATGGAATAGGTCAAGTAGTCCCTTGAACAAAAAAACATAAATTTGAGCTTGTATAACCTGATCATGAATTTTTCTATACATTGTGAGGCACTTGTTAAAATGTTAAGTTCAATCCCCATTAGTGAGGACATCCCTATTAACAAGGAATCTATCCATGAGATAATGGTCCCTTCTTCATTGATGAAAGAGAAGTTAACATCAATAGTATGTCATGATAGTGAATTCAAGGCTAGTCCCAAAAATGGAAAGGTAACTAGAGATTCTCTTTTCATCACAATTTGAGTGGGGAAATTTAAGATGAATCAAGTGCACATTATTGCATGCACAACTGTTGATTCATTAGGCTTAATTAAGTAGATGCAACATATGAAAAATGCAACTCTCAAGTCCTTCAATGGATCAAGGGTTACTATCAAGGGGTCTATCTCCTTAGACTTTGTGGTAGGGGAGCAATTCCCAACAATCATTGATTTCTTGGTAGTGGAAGAGATGCTAGGGTTTAACCTTATCCTAGGAAGACCTTGGTTGGCTAAATTGTGAGTTGTCTTCTCACCCATCCATCAAGAGATCCACCTTCCTTATGAGGGAGGTGAAATTATCATTCATGGTGATAACATGATTTCCCTAGCTATCAACAACATAGATATAGAGTAGGGATCTAAATTGAAGTTTTAAGAAGAAGCTCTTAGTCAAAAATTCCAACAACCCAAAAGAGTAGAGGAAGCCAAAAGCAATAACAATGAGTAATTGGATACGCTATGGAAAGAGATTCCCTTCAACATCATTAGTGAAGGGGATGGGAAATACAAGCTTGTGTAGAACAGATCCTACACATTTTCTAATCATTCAAAGATTAGAAAGTGTCCACGCAAGTAATGTACATCCCTAATCCTTCTAAATTGTATCCTTGTGATCATGTAACTATATGTACCATAGTCGTTTAACCAAAATTCTCTTTTTTGACTAGTTTACCTTTTTCTATATTTTATTCTACTTTTTATGCATGTAGCTTAGAGACTTATGCTTATTTGCATTTCTATTTATTATGGCCTTTTGTTTCTTTCTTTATTTTCCTTGTTTACCATGATATAAACTAGAAAACCCATAAAGAACTTTAATACAAAAACTTGTAAAAATGAAAATATGAGTTTCTCTTCCATGTAACATGGCCCACATGGTCTTAAACTAACAATGTAACATGACCCACCATGGCTTTAAATTGGGAATGTAACATGGCCTTAAACTAGAAAAATGCTTAAACAACCTATGTCCACCATGGCCTAAAACTTGTAAGCATCTCTTTTGCATTATTTATGTTTTAGCCTATAATCATATTGTTTAGCCATTTAAAATGTTTAAACCACTAGAACAATATATAGCCAAAACTAAAACAAAAAATTTAAATTTAAAATGTTTATAACATACATAGCCATGGCCACATTGTATGGAAAAATGTTAAAAAATAATAATAGTCATCCATAAAATAGTCTTGGATAATAAAAACTATCAACATAAAAACAAAAAAATATAGCCAAAAAGATGAAATAGGTAGATGATGTATGCTAAGGTGCATCCAAAGGAGGAAGTGGTGGGTCATCCCCACCCTTACCATTTGGCCCTTTGATGTCTTCTAATGTCTAAAACACAACAACACATAGCCAATCAATAACCAACAACTAAAACTATAACTTAAACCATAACTTAAAAATAAAAATAAAATATAAAATGCATCAAACTTGTGGAGAATTTGGCTTCATAATGTCTAGGGGTAGATGTTGAAGGTAATTCTTCAAAAGATGGAGAATTTGGTCCTTTGTCATATTGGCCTAGTCAATATCTCCAAGATCAAAATTAATGAGGATGCCAGTCCTATCCACTTTGGTCCAAGTAGGTCATTCCCAAGTAATAGTAGCTACAAATGTCTCACCTACAATAGTGGTGATCTAAGAAGTAGGGGGTTTATCCACTGTGAGAGTGCTCTCAAAGAGTTAGTAGGCACTCTCCATGTGGATTCCCTGAATGAACAACTCTCTATTGCACTATTCAACTAACTCCTCCTTGAGCCACTTTAGGTAGGCCTCCCAATCAGCCTTATACTATTTCCTATGGTCCTTTTGTGTCCTACTCCACTCTAGGACCCATGTGTAATGATATTTCTAATCCTCAACATTTTGGAAGATAAGGTCCATCTACATCCACTACTCTACCATCTACCATGAGAGTGCCACCTTGTCTTGAATGACATTCTAGTAGTGAGACCATGTGATCTCTCTGGTCCACAAGTTCTCTAAGTTAGCTAATTGGGCTTCTTTAAAGACCATGTGATCTTGGAGTTTCCTAATCATCTCTTCCTACAATTAAGTCTTCTCCCTCAAGGCCATAACCTACTCCCATAGGGATTCATTGGACCTCTTCATCTCCCATGAAGGTTTTTTGTACAACACTGCTGGATTAGTAGTAGTTTTGTACAACTTTAGTGGTACACTTTGTACATTGTAGGAAAGCCTTAGCAAGGAGTCACTCTCCATGTCTTAGCTAGGGTCCCACTCCATAAATGGCATTGTAGACAACACATAACCTTCAAATACAACCATAAACATAGTTTACAACCTAAGATAGCCATAACATAAACACAACCTATAACATAGTAAAACTATTAAGGCATAGAAAAATAAAGTTATTACCTACCTCAATTGCAACTTGTTGTAATCAATCAATGATTTCCTTGGCTATACCATTCATGAACTCCATCTTGTCTAGGACATCTACCCATGGTTTTTAATGAAACTTAGGGACAAGGGCCTACACTAGCGACTTAGAAACTACTATAAGCATAATAACCATAAAATGGTTAGGACAAAAAGAAAACCTAAAATAATAGGATATAACAAGAAGTGTTAAGATGTAAGCATCCTTTGCTCCTCCTCTTCCCTATCTAGGACAATGATGGGGGATGAACCTAGCACTAGCTCATCGAACAAGGAATCTAGCTCATTAATGTCTATGTTGGCTAGTCCTTCAGCATCATGTTGCTATAAGGGTAACTCCTTTGCATGTCTTTTTTCCTCCTCTACTATAGTGACTACACACCTTTATGCTTCCTCCTCCACAGTAGCTTTGGCTGCCATGTCTTGATGCTTATCTATGATCATAGCACATAACAACTGATTAGTATGTAAAACAACAACATAGCCATAAAACATAAAATAGCCAAAACATAGATAGAATTTACTTGTGAATACCTAATGTGATGAATTAAGGTTAAACTTAAGCTTCTTTTTGGTGGGCTACTCTAACACTAGCAATTCTTCTTCTGTGAGCCTCTTAAGCTTGGCCTTGGCTATCCCTTCAACCTCTCTACATAGCCATCAAGCTTCCATGACGTTTTCTAGAATCAGGAGGATGTCCTCTCCTATGCTATTAGGGGATTTACATTGTCTACCACCAAGATACTTGGTGGTAATAGATAGCAAATCATCCATCTCATCTAGTGGGTTTTGGGACTACATGATTGGATAAATTTCTTTATCCAAGGCCTAGAAAGCTAGTCTGGGTCTCGGACAACCCATCACCCATTCCTCCACACCACCAAGAACTCCATGAACCTCTTCAAATAACCTAAAAAGAATGAAAAATGCATCTGGATTATGCTAGAGGTATCATCATGATGTTTAAGAACCTAATCTTAAAGCCTAATAGCCAAGGAAGCCACCTAGTTGAATCTAGTAACCTTCATCAAGACCCTCTTAAATTTCCATTCTTGTGGGATGTCAATTACCTTCTTTTGGAATAATATTTTTGGAAAAACATGATATCTAAACAAAGGATTGAGTTTCTTTGCTTCGATATTCATGAAACTATCCATAGAAAGCCCAAACTGGCCCTTTCTAGCAGCAATCCATCCCAAAACTTCCTCACGATGGCCCACTTTCTTTACTATTCTATTGGTAACCTTTGCCTCATCAGAGGGGACACTAAACAAGTTACAAAAGGTTTTATCATTAATGGATATGGTAATTAGCATGCCTCAAATGATGGTCCTAAAATGATTTGCTTCTTTATCAAAAGAGTCGATGACATGTAGCATCTTTGTGGAAAGAATGGAAGGGATAAATGCCATGAACAGATTAAGCAAACCTACAAGCTCAATGTTTACTTGGCTATATCTAGGTACCTGTACCCTCAACCATTCCTGTGCTAGTATCACCTTATGAAATTTTAGGATGAGGCTATCCTCATGATGTCCTAAAAGTAATAAGATGATGTCAGTAGAGGTGGACGATCTTGAAAGGAAACAATCAAAGATTTAACATCAAAATAGGCATGTTTAATAACTAACTAAATTAATGAAACATTGGTCATTATAACCCTTGTGTTTAACATTCTTATTCTTTCTTGGTGTGCCTTGTGTAGAGGTCCCAACTATAACTGTTTGATCCCCCAACCACCAATTGTGTATCTTCTTCCTCACCATGCATCTCTTGTAGAGAGGGTTAAATTTCTTGGTGTATCCATTAAAGATTCCTCCTAATTATTTGTACACAATAGCTCTAATATTTGGGACCTTCGTAAATACATCTAAGGTAGTTTGATTCAACATCAAGGTTTGATCATTGGTGATCAAGCCTTGATCATGAACCCTATACCTACAAGAAGTTCATAAAATTTACAAGTTAGAAAAGGTAACTTAACCAAAAAACCCAAAAAAAAAAACAAAAAAAATATGAAAAAAAAATAATAACTATGCTTACCCGTATAGAATGTATATAGTGCTAGGTAGGTTCTAAAACAATATGTGGACTTTGTGTTCCACCATCAAAGTATTATGAATATTATACTGATGATACTCTAGCATAACCTAGATCTCGCCAAGGTAGCGAGTGTCAATCATGTCAACTACTTTCCTTAATGCCTGAGGTAGTAGATCATCAGTGATGAACCTATTAATTAGATTAGATGCCTAAGGAATTGGTGTCTTCACTATGACCCTAGCCACATCCATAGACATGTGTAACCACGACATCATACTAATATTCTATGGGATGTAGGTAGGGAATTCCCTTGCCCTTGGTTAAAACCATAGAGAGTCCTTCTCCAAGGTTATATTAGGAAAATGGGTGTTTTCCTTAGGATTGTTGATGTAGAAAAGGATGCCCACTAACTCAACCATGATGAGTATGGACTTTAGCAAGGCTCTTCATGGAGAATAATAACACCACAACCAATTAGTATCTCTTAACAAGTTTGCAAAACGTCATGGTTAGGGGTGAAATTAGCCCTTGTAAAAAAATCTAAGACATTTATTCAAAATTTTTCAAGAATTTGACAACAACATTATTACAACCCTTGTATCCATTATGCATTATAGACAACAAATCATGCCTTATTCTAAACCACATTGACATAAAAATAGCCTTGAAACTTAGAAAACAACCATTAAAAAAAAAAGCTTTATTTTTCATAAAATCAACTTTGAAGCACAGTTATCATCTTTTGTCATCCCCAGGGCCATGGGCTATTGCCAAGAAAAAATTTCTATGTATTTCCACACTACCATTCCTAATGTGCATTTCACCATGCAAAGAAAACCTAATTTTATTTCACCATGCATACAACCAAAGTATTCAAAAAACACATAAAATTCAATAAAACCTAATTTTATTTCACCATGCATTATAGCCAAAATAGCCATGAAATCTTAAACATGCATAGAAACCACAAAATTAGGGGATTTTTTTTTTCAAAATTTAATTTTGATGAATACTAAAGGCTAGATTTGAAAACAAATGGCTCTATCCCCAAATTTTTGGAAAACATCTCCAAAATAGTAAACCCAATTTTGAAAATCAAAGTTGCTGCCAAAGCCAAAATAGCAAAACAACCCTGGATCTAAGTATAACCAACCAAAACATGAGGTAATATTTCATTATAATTTTGTTCTATACCCTCCCTTAGCATAGATCTAACAAAAATGATCATACAATATCTAGGAAAATAAGAAAAATAACTAGAAATTGAAGGAACAACTGCTAGGAATAGCCTACCTTGGAGTAGCCACATAGGAGGCTTGGATGGAGATTGGCCTAGGAAGTTTGGCAAGGTTTCTAGTAGATTCATCTACCTTCTAGATCCTTGG
>MNCI01021879.1:6279-56134 GCA_015680685.1 Gnetum montanum
GCTCTTCACGCGCGGCAGCGTGATGAGCGTAATAAGCTCCAAGGCAGTTAAGCAAAAATCCATGGAAATACGACAGGTTGGCACTTGTTCTTGCAAACGCTCAACTGATCTTTATGCGCGTTACGCAATAATGCATGCTCGTGCGTAGGCCAGAATGCAACAACACGCGCGTTACGCTTCTTCACGCACAGCTGCGTGATGAGCGTACAACACTCTTAAGCGTGTTGTTGCTACGCCAAAGTTGCGCTCATACACGCAAACACGACGCGAATGAGCGCAAACGCAGCCGAGACATGTCTATCGTGAGCCTGCTCTTTACACGCACATCACGCGAACAAGCGTGTTCTGGGTAGTCGCAGTTCGACTTAAAAGAATCGCATCGGCGAAACCCACGACATTCGGGCCCACATCATCAGGGTTGCACGTGTCGTGGTCTATAAATCCTCCGACTGACAAATATACAAAAGGGGGGATTTTTGACAAATATACAGACATAGCACTTTGACAGAGGCCAAGAGGACAAGAGCATTTTCTGGGCAAGGGAAACTTATCTCCCTGAAACAGAGAAACAAGAGCAACCTATTGGCCGCAGACATCATTCTTCAGCAGCAACAGAACACAGCACGCAGGAGCTCCTAGCAGCAGATCTATCTGAAGCCGAGAAGCGGAACGGAAATTGCGTGACCAATTCTGTATCTAGGCCTTGATCCAAAATGTAGATCTGTTGTTCTGTCCAGGCAGTTTTCTTGCTGTTTTGTGCTCATCTTTTTACTCAGTTTGTTGGGAATTTCCTCCCATTGTAACATTGTATACATCCAATCATATATCCCATTTGGCATTGGAACATAGATCTTTGATCTTCGTAAATTGCACGATTTTCTACTCCCGATTTGCATCTTCTCGGTATTTCGGCGTCATCTTCGCGGTGGTCCACACACATCGTTATCCCACCGTTTTGCGGTCGATCTACAATTATCATTGTTTTACTGACCCGTAAGTCCCTGTCTGATCGACAAGACCGTTCAGGGCACCGCGGATTCGTTTTTCCAGCTTAGCACTCGCGCGGATCCGTGGTAAAAACTGTGTACGCGGAATCTCGGTCGGTATTTCCAGCTGCCGACGTTTTCCGTCGTTACATTGATAGTTTGGCATTTTTTACGTCTTAGCGGTCCGCCATGACCTTAAACTAGCAAATATTAAGCTTTGCATTGTAATTTACCAATTACATCTCATTGCTACTTTGCAAAGTATCACTATGCACAGTTGCTACAAACAAGTGCCTCTTAACTAGACTTTCATCTCATTTTTTGTAGGTTTAGCGAGAATGGATATCTATCATAATCTCTCCTCACCTTTAGCTTTAGCAGGTCCACACGACAAAATCACAAAACAACTGAACCCAGATCTAATAGACTGGGAATCACCCATAGTTAGCACCATAGCATCCTTAAAAGCATTCCCAGACTAGCCTGAGCATTTGGTCCAAACCCTAGATTTAGAGGCCAGGGATGTAACTAAGGACCCTCTCATCGAAACGCCTATGACTACATCTAGGGGGAGTTAAAAATGCTAAAACTTAGTTCCCTCTTAGATTCGCAGATGCACAAAGATGTAGCCAAAATTTTGCAAGACAACATTGAAGTCTTTGCATGGTCATATAGCAACATGTTGGGTTTAGATCCAAGGCTGATACAGCACAACATCATCTTAGACCAACACATGAAAGCAGTTAAGTAGAAGGCTCGTAAGGTTAAACTAGAGATCGCATTGGCCGTACGAGATGTAATCACCAAGCTATACCATGTTGGTTTCATCTGAGCAATTAATTACTAGGAATGGGTGTCCAACATCGTTATAGTTTCTAAGAAAATGGGAGGGATATGAATCTACATAGACTTCTGGGATCTAAACAAGGTAACGATCAAAGACGATTTCCCACTTCCAAGGATCAATTAACTCATTGATACTACGGCTGGTCATGCTCTATTATCCTTCATGGATGGTTTTTCTAGCTACAACCAAATTTACATTAACCCAGAGCATCAATTAACAACAACCTTCATGACCCCATAGGGTACCTTTTGTTACACTATGATGCCTTTTGGGCTCAAGCATGCTAGAGCAACCTACCAGTGAGCCATGACTTACATCTTTAGTGACTACATATTAGAAATGTTGAACGACTACGTGGATGACCTAGCAATGAAATCTAAAGAAGCCACTGATCATCCTAACGATCTAGGTGTAGTCCTCAAGTGTTTTCAAATGCATGATTTACATCTCAATCCTAAAAAGTCTGTCTTTGGGGTAAGAACCAGACACATGTTAGGGTTTGTAGTATTGGAGGCTAGAATATGAGTGGACCCTGACAAAGTCAAGGCCATCGTTAACTTGGCACCACCTACAAATCTTAAGGAATTGCACGGGCTACAAGGTAGAGTGCAGTTCATTAGAAGGTTTCTAGAAAAACTGATAGATAAGTTACACCCCATGTAACATCTACTAAAGGAAGGGGTTAACTTCGAATGGACACCATAGTGCCAACAAGCCTTCAATGATTTGAAGAAAGACCTCTTGCACCTCCTAACTATTTACCCACCATAGAGAGATAAGTCTTTTTTCATCTACCTTGCCACCTCAGACACGTCTATTGCGGCACTGTTATGTCAGAAACAGGATGACGGTTCTGAGATACCAATGTACTACCTTAGTCATGCACTGATAGCATATGAGGTGAAATATAATGAGGTGTAGAGAAATTGCCTTGCATTAGTGTTTTCATTGAAGAAGTGGAGACACTACCTGTTTCATAGCAAAATTAACATCATTTGCAAAAGTAACATATTCTAATCTATCACAAACAATCTGTACAAAAGCAGAAGGATACCTAGTGGAAAGCAATAACAGCGAAATTTGATCTGCATTATGTGAGCCAATCATCAACGAAAGGTCAAGCCATAGCAATGCAACTTAGGATCTCACCTGTTGACGATCAGGTGATCATAGATCCCAAATTCCTAGATGAGAATGTTAGCACTATCAATGCCATCCCATCGCATCTTGAAGCTACTTTGCATTTCGACGGTACCTTGACCACGTGAGGAGGTACTGCGGCTACTATCATTTCATTCCCCTCTAGGGAAATGCATCCTTTAGCTTATCATTTTGTGTTCCCTTGTACAAACAATGTGGCAGAGTATGAGGGGTTACTTAGGGGCCTCTTAGCAGCCCAAGCACTAAGCATACAAGACTTGGAGATTCGTGGAGATTCATGATTAGTTGTGAATCAAATTACTGAGGTCTACACCTGCAAAGCTACACACCTACAACCCTACTACGACCTAGCAAAAACTTTGCTTAAACAGTTTGCAACTACAAACGTGCAACACGTGCCATGCAACAAAAACACCGTAGCAGATGCCTTAGCCACCCTAGCATTAAATATTCCATCACACCTGTTCATGAATTTTCCAACCTTGATTGTTGAGTGTACTAATCCTATCACTCAGGCAGGACACGTAGCCTCTATTAGCACTACAGATATCCAAGAGTGGTATGCCAACATTAAAGCCTACCTGCAACATGGTGAGCCCCCAAGTGGATTGACATCTGCCCAGAGAGATGCGATTTGTAAGCATGCTCGGTAATATGTGCTCATGGGAGACAATGCCCTGTGCAAACGCTCCTATGAAGAGATATTGCTGGCATGTGTAAATGAGGAGCAAGTGCAAAAGATGGTAAATGAAGTACATGAGGGACTATGTGGTGGACACATAGCACCTAGGGTACTACTGGCCTCACATGGAGCATGATTGCCTAGCCAAAGTCAAGATGTGTAATACATGCCAATGATACAAAACTCTCATACATGTTTCGCCTACAGAGCTACATCTAACGCAAATTATGTGGCCTTTCCAATGATGGGGACTAAACCTCATAAGACCTATCACGCCTAAGTCCTCCATAGGGCATAGCTTCATCATCATCGCCACTGAGTATTTTACTAAGTGGGTAGAGGCTATCATCCTGAGGAAGACCACATCTCAGCAGGTTTGCCACTTCATCTTGGATAACATTGTGATAAGGTTTGAGCTTCCCATGACTATTGTGACCGACAACGGGCCCCAGTTTAGCAGTATGGAAACTTGAACCTTCTATAGTAATCTTGGAATCAGACAATCATTCTCCTCACCATATTACCCATAGGCAAACAGATAGGTAGAGGCTACAAATAAGTCCATCATCAACTTGCTGAAAAGAATGCTTTAATAACAGCAAGAAGTGATGACATGAGCAAATCCTCTATATGTTGTGGGCTTCAAAATGACATGCAGGACTGTGATAGGTAAGACACCTTATAGTCTTATTTATGGATCTAAAGTGGTGTTACCTCTTGAGTTGCAGATGCCATCACTCTGGATGATCCTATTAAATGTCATGAGCGAAGCCCAGAATAATGAGTTGAGGATCATCGACCTTGACTCAATAGAGGTGGAGCGTGCACAAACACTAGGTCGCATAGAGCATTACTAGAACAAGCAATAGCAAAAACATCATGCAAATCCACATCAACGGCCAATACAGAAGGGAGACCTCATTCTCAAGGCTATTCGTGAGCATATGAAAAAATTCTCAGTAAACTGAGAAGGTCCATACATGGTCACAAAAGCCATTGGGAACAGGTTCTTCAAGCTAGCAAACATGGATGGCAACGAGTTCGTAAATCTAGTGAATCACTCATACCTTAAGCCATACTACATCTGAGCATGAACATGGTAAGCTCTTCCGCTATGATATAAAACTGGCAAACAAACGTTCGCTATGACATAAAACTGGCACAGATAGTCTTCTATGACTATAAACTAGCATAGACGATCTACTAGGACCTTAAACTAGCACAAAGTGATCTGTTAGGACCTTAAACTAGCTCATCCACCATCCGCTATGATGATAAACTAGCACAGTGGTCTGCTGGGACCTTAAACTAGTACAGTAATCATTCACTATAACTTTAAAATGGCACATATGGTCTACTGGGATCTTAAGCCAGCACAATGGTCTGCTAGGACCTTAAGCCAGAACAACGGTCTGCTGGACTTAAACTAGCACATCATGGTCTACCATGACCTTAAACTGGGTTCGCGGCACATCCCCAACATGCATCTACACTAGTACATAGCAAGTGAGCATGCACGGTGCTGACATGGGGTGGGACATTGTAGTTCCAGAATGTAATTCATGACATCATGGAAACACCCTCTGGAACATATGAATGCCACCACTCTTGGAATCTTGTTGATCCTCCAGAGATGTCGTATGACATCATGTTGACCCTTTGGACCTATTACCGTCACGACTCATCACCTTGGCAGTAGCTTCCCTGGTCAGCGCCTACTACTAGAGTTCTAGCAGTATTGTGGCCAAGCCACAATATTGTTAACTTCCAGCCCCTACCAACATCTGAGCTCAAGAGATGTTTAGCTATTGGGTAGCCAATCTCACAGCTGAACTTAGAATGCTTGCCTTCAGTGGGGATTTCTAGGCATCCACACTCATAGCAACTCCCAGCCTCTTTGATGCCAATTCCTCCATGTTGATGCTACTAAGGCCATTGTTGGCCTTCCTAGTTTGGACACCACATGTCTCAACAACAACATCAGTTGCTCCAATAGCATCCATAGCAAGACCTTTGCCTTCTTTTTGCATCATGGTTATTTCTCTTGGTTTGCTCTCTGTTTTGTTTGCAGGATGCGTACCAAAGGGACATTGGTCGAAGGTGCATCTTGCCATAGCAACAAATGCTATAGTGTTACAAGGTGGTTATCTTGATTATCTTGGCTACTTTAGAGTCACATCCTATCCTTCCCTTTACCTCATTCCTTTCACCTACAATTTCCACTCTCTCCCCTCTTTTACAAGCTTTCCTTGATGCCTATCAAGCCCTCCCATTTGCCCAACTGCAAAGTCCATGATGCCCGTAACACAGCTCCTCACATGGGAAGCATCTGTAGACAGGTTATAGCCCCCACGTGGATGTAACACAACTCATCCTGGGAAGAAACACTTGTCCTGTAAAAAGGTTGTTTGCAAATGTAAAAGGGAAAACAACAAGAGAAAAGTGTAAGAGAGCAAAAGCTCACATGCAAAAACAAATGTGCCTAAAATAAATGGTACGTAAGCTGTTTCGTAGTCACCCCCTCTAAACATTTCAACAAGGGGTTGAAAGTCAACAAAAGCAAATATGACCATGCAAACAACTCCCTCACAAGCATTCTAACAAGGGATTCTGCTAAGTTTCATCTTTAGCATTTTCCTAAACCTCCTTCCCTCTCTACTTAGCCCTTCCCTCTCCCCCGCAAAACCAATGCAACACTCTCAAGCATAACTAAGCGACATATTGGCAATCACCAAAGAACGTTATTAGCATTTTTTCTTTCATGGTGTTTTTTATTCTTTGTTGACGTCTCTTAGGTCCATCCTCCAGGTGTCAACAAAGAGGGACCAATGAAACACCCTAAATTTTCAAGGAATTCTTGCTTCACTAGGTCCTTGGAATTTAGGCAACATCATGACAGTTCTTGAGGAGATGTATGTTCTGAGTTTATACTGTCCAATTCGGAAAATTTTCTACTTCTGGTGTTGATAGGCCTAACGAACTCTCTAGCCTACCCACTTGGGTAGTTCATCCAGTTGACAGTCTACTCAGAAGTGATGCATCGGGTTGTCGGCAGTGCTCAGGCTACGCAAAACAGTTTAGCAAATTTTTTAGTCAAGAAGTTTTCTACACTATGCTACGCTATGTAGCGTAGAAAGCCTTAGAAATTTGTAGAATGAAGTGCCACACCATGCTACGCTACACAGCATAGCATAGCTTAGCAAAAGAAAGACAGAAAGGCCCAGCTTACTTAGTGATTTCAACTGCACTTTGCAAGCACCTCTAGCCTTTCAAAACTAGTTGCCTCACTCAACTTACAAGTCTTTCAGCAAAGCTCCTTTCACCAAAAGAGTAGAAAAAGAGTATGTTTTGTCAACTACTATGCTATGCTACGCTACGTAGCATAGCATAGTGTAGCGAGGATGCAAAAACGATAAAGGGGGTCTCAGGATGCAGAATCAGCAAGTTTTCAGGGTTCACATCGTAAAAAGTAAAATTCGCAAATTGTCAACATGATCTTCAAACGTCTGCAATGCAAATCACAGTTAAGTCTAGTTGCTACACTATGCTATGCTACGTAGCATAGCATAGCATAGCAAACATGCAAAAATAGCCAACACACTTCAAAGGCCTCAAGAACTTGCAACTAACTCCAAGGCATATTTCTTCCTAGCTACGCTACACTAGCATGCTATGCTCCATAGTGTAACACAGCATAGCAGGTGGTTGGGCGTAGCATAGCGTAGCAAGCCTCTATGCTACTCCAAACATGCTACGTCCCAAAGCATAGTAGGTGGCTACACTACATCTGTGTGCTTTACTCCTCGTTCACATCGCTAGCACACCTGGCCCCAACACCTCCAGTTCTAACAACGTAATTTCAACATGGTAGGCTCATCAATCAATCAACTTTGCATATCCATGCAGCATGAACATGTCAACATCCTGTAGGTCTAGGACACGTGGCATCCAAATCACATTTCTCATGTGCTCCTAGCCCTATAAATACCCCAACAAGTAATGCTCAAAGGGTTGGCAAATTGGCATTTCAAAGAGCAAAACTCGGTTGGAAAAAATTGAAGTTGTTGGCATTTTTGAGCATTTTTAAGCATTGTTGGCCAAAATTTAGCTTGGAAAGAATCAAATTGACAATATTGAGCATTGTAAACATTCACGAGTTGGAAAAATCAAAGAGTTAGCATTCCTGTTTGGCATTCTGTTAGCTTCTTTCGATTGCTTTGGTAGCATTTTACGTTGTTAGCTCTTGAGTCCACGTTCAAGTGTACAGTTGGTTTGCTTTGAACATCTTTGGTTACTTTTGGGATCTCTGTGCTTCCTAGTATCACACAATCGATTATATCTAGTTTGACAAAGCAAAGCCATAATCTTAAAGCGGTGCATTTCTTAACCTCAGTTTACTTCATTCTCTTGCTTATCATTGCATTTTATATCGTTTTCATCTCCTTGCATATAATAATCAATATTTTACGTTATAAAAATTATTTTTCAAGTTACAAATTTGCAAAATTTTTAGTGACCTTGATTAAGTCCTTGTCTGATCGACTAGACCGTTCAAGGCACCCCGTTCTGTTTTATCCAGCACGGCCCTCACGTGGATCCAGGGTTAAGACTGTATGACTGACGATCCCTCGGTGTTTCCAGCCACCGATGTTTTCGGTCACTACAATAAGGTTCTCTATTGGAACCTCACACTCATACCTCAACAAACTAAGTTTCAAATGTTGTGGGAAGGACCTTACATCATTTACAAAACTTTTCCTTCTAGGTCCATGATGATCTACAAACCTAAGAGACCAAACAAGAAACAGTTGTTTGACATCCAACAAATCAAACCTTTCCATGAGAATAAGCCAAAAAATACAACAAATTCTTCATTGGATGAACAACCATGCTCCATATTTCAAATCTCCTCTTTTCAACTTAGTCATGGGGGAGATGGCCACCCATGCTAATCATATAAGTGGCTCAATTTTTTATCTTTTTATTTTACACATTCTTTATTTTACATCTTCTTATTTTCATGTTATTAATATTTTCTAATTTTTTTACACCATTGTTAGCACATTTTCTATTTCTTGAATATTTTACACTTTCTTTTATATTTTTGATGAGACACGATATCGCATGGGCTACGATATCACGTACGGAATATCACGTCTTTCCCTACGATATCGCATACATGATATCACAGTCTATCGCCAGTTCTATAAATAAGAGGTGGCTCTCCCTTGTTTCTCCATCTAGATCTAGACCCTTAGCGAAACTCTGATAGTTTTACCTCTCCAGAGATAGAATAATTTCCATGTGCCCACAGTAGGAGTTCCAAAGTGAATGGATCTTTATTCGAGAAATTCTGTACCTAAGCACACAATTGTGTATGACAATAAAGAAAATTTTTTGGATAAACCTTGCAGTGCATGGACTAAGCTAAATAGGAATTTAATTAATGTTAAATGGTTAAATTCTTTATAGTTAATTCATCTTTCTCAACCCTCAACACTCCTAGTTAAGTGCATTCAGTATGACCGCTTCGAGCACGTGCGTTATGCTTGGTAATCCCAGTAACGAATAGCATTTGGTAATCCCAAAAGGTTTCATTGGTTCAAAGTGTGAATGCCAAGTGGGATGGATACTGATGCTAGGCATTAGAACTTAGTTAGTTAAAGTTAGTTACTTAGTCTGTTCACCCTTTCCCTCATTAGCATAAGGAGATAAAACATAAAAGATATAAAAATCACATGCCTCAAGCCTACTTAACCATACAACTATGACAAATACAAGTAAGCTTGGGAGGACAACGATTGATTAACCTTAGGTGTTCCATAAGGCATGTAGGCACTTAGTTTACAGAGTTCAACCAGATCACATGTGTAACACTCGTATTCGTATGGTTGAGTGTAGGGGTACCTCACCACTCATCATTGGTGCTGTTTCCGGGGACTAAGTTGTTTGTGCACTAAGTAGAACATAGGAAATCATCCACATCATTGGGAAGCTTAAAAGAACCCTTAGGGTTAATCATACGAAAAATAGCATAACAACAAAATAGCACACCAAACTAAACTAAGATGTCTTCTTCTCATAAAAGCACTTCATCACCTAGGGATCACATAAGAGATAGTCAGTGGCACAACATACATAACCAAGAATGGCTAGTTCCTCAACAATTTAGTGTGGTATATATTCATCATGATGAATATATGCCCGACTTTACCTTTTTCTTCCATCAAGATGAACAACTATGATGGAGAGACTTGGAGGGTAAGATAGTATTTCCTCTAGACAAAGTTGCCCCCAACATGCTCTTTCGTGCCCTTACACGAATTGACATGTTGTAATTATACGCTAAGTACGTTGCATGTGATTACAACATGAGGGACTGCCATCCCACAGAAGCACAACATCAATGGGACTTGCAGCAGGAGAGTCACCATACATCGTTCAAGGGCAAAGGCCTCCATAATGCTTCACCCATCATAAGAGAAGTTAAGGGTGGTGAACCTATCTCAATAGGCTCTCCACGAAATGATGTTCCCCCTTCTAACGATAGTGAGGAGGTGGGGTATTAGAACCTGCGATCTACAATACACAACCCTAGTTCTAATTTTCATGAACACCAAGTGTTCATTGAGGGAACACAAGCACAAGATAAGGGTAAGCATTCTGATTGTCATCACGATCGGGGCCATAGCCATTGAAGAGAAGGTTAGAAACATTGTCATGGCAATGGTTCCCCTTCTTCTTCCCCTTCATCGTAGCATTCGCCCTCTCCTTCCACATCAGGACACAGTCACAAAGAGCACAACCATGAGGATAAGGGTAAGGATAAGCAAAATGAGAGACCTCAATGAGAGAGTCGAGAGCAAGGATGAGGGCATTCTAAGGAATTAAGGCATGAAGGAAGGGAAAGTAGGGAACCACGTAGGCATCATAGATGTCATGAGAGAGATGATCATGATGAACCCCTACTAGCAACTTGGAGTATGTTAGACATTACGGAGGCTGTGAGAATACCTACAAGGCACTAGAAAGATAGTCGGATCAAGAGACCAGACATGAACAATATCCCATGGTTTGAGGGGCGATACAATGCTGATCCACAAAACCACTTACAGGAATTCCATGATGCTTGTGCCTTGCAGAATATTGATTACAAGTGGTGGAAGTTAAAGTTGTTCCCAAGGAAACTCATAAAGGAAGTGGGGAGTTGGTACTGGCCCTTAGAACTAGAATCCATTAGACGGTGGAGTACGATGTTAGAACTATTTAACGATAAATACCAAATGTACTCCAGAGTGTCCAACTTGCATAAGCAGATCCAAGGATGGAAGCAGGGTAATCACGAACCCTTGGATGCTACCATGGGCCAATATTATGCATTGCTACATCATTGCCCAGGCCATGGTTACGCACAATGGGATCAACTATATCATCTCGTAGATGGGCTAAGACATGAAACTAGGATAATCCTTAGAACATATGCCCAAGAGAGATTATCTAAACTTAGGTCCCATGAAGTTCATAGATTGTTGGAGCAAGTAGCTAAGGAAGAAGGTGAGCTATGGAAAAGAGAAAGCATGGAAGAGTATAACCACAATCCTTCTCTCCGAAAGAGGGGAGTAAGATTCTGTGAGGAAGAGGATGAGTCACCACTCGAAGAGTTGGTGAATAGAAAAACCTTGCAGCTTCAAAAGTTAACAACCAAAGTGTCAGCTAAGGTAGATTAAATGTGGGATTCCTTAGATAGTAGATTTGAAACTTTTTTAAAAATCATAGAGGAGTCTAAGGAACGAAGTAGTGACCATTATAAGAAAAATTGGAGAGATTCAGATCATGCATGTAACAAGGGTAAGGGAAAAATGACTATCTATGATGAGGTTGTGGATTTAGATACAGGCAATGATGGTGGACGTGAGATCTTCCAATATGACCATCCTACGGGATATTGCCCGATAATCTCACATCTGTAAGAGTCTGGGATGTATTCACTTAACCCATGACTTAACAAACGACAAGCACCCTGAAGGTTACCTTATCCCCAAGGTAACCCGAGGTAGTTCCACCAACTGTTAACATATTATCCAAGTGGAACTCTGCCACAACCTATTGGGCAACACCAGTAGTGGAAATACCCACATTCATGGGGGATTCCACTACCTAGACAAAAATACCCTTACCGACAACCAGATCCATATGGCTATTACGTGCAACAGCTGGTTCCTCCAAGTGACTTTATCAGTCACATAACCCCACAATGTCACTACAAAGCTTGGGAGTACTATAAGACTCCTTCTTCTAGGAGAGACACATCACATGCATACCATCCTTCGAATCTGATCGCCACTCCTACACCGTTAGCTCCACTATCAACCACTCCAACAATGCAAGGGGTATTCCCCACTTAATCGCAACAACCCAATGTCACGAGGGCTTCAAATCCTCAAACCACAGTGGGTTATAACAATCTTATGCTGAAAAGACCTTTCTTCATAACCAACAGTCCAACTAAGCCCTCACCATCACAAGTGGTTGAACATCTACACACCTCTGTACCAAATAAAGTTTCAGGATCACCTTCAAACCAACAATAGAGCTCAACACATATGCTTATGTTAACACATACCGTCACTAATTGGATCAAAGTGGGCCACCTTCCTAGGAAATTCTCTGATCTCGAAAGTCCTCTAATTTACCTCCAAGTCATTGGGAATGAACCATGTAAGGATCTTCTGGACTCAGGTTTTGGAGTCAACTTAATATCATAGAAGATGTACAAGGCCTCGAACCTACCTCCACTAAGGAAGAGTAATATTCAACTAGATCTGGCTGACCAATCCATCATTGTCCCTTTGGGACTAGTGGATGACATCATTACCACTGTGAGTGGTTGATCATATCTAGCTAATTTCCTAGTGATCCAAGTAAACAATGGTAAGGGGGACTTCCCAATAATAATGGGAAGAGCATGGCTAAGCACTATAGATGCACGCCTAGGGATCTGCAATCTTTCCCTAGAAATATCCAAGAAGAACCCTTTTGGAAAGATCGAGAAGAAGAAAATTTCATGGATTGCATACAGTGACACAAGGTGCCATTACGTGTAGAAATCATGGGTTATGTGAAGTTTAACATTGCCTACATGTGATCAATGTCCACAAGAATTTAATATACAAAGGTTCCTATATGGAGTAGCCACACGACAAGAGGACACCTTGTGGCTAATGGTTGATCAAGAGAGTGACTCAATAACATGCATGGAATTAACTAAGGGAATAACTAGTGCTTACATTAGAAGCACAAACACACTTGAGCAAGTCCATTGCCAACTTCCCAACCTTAGCCTCAAAAACATCAATTAGGGGAAGTTGGAAATTCCTGAGAGATTTAAACAAGAGCCCCTCAATGTAAAACCATTGCCCACTAGTCTGGAGTATATGACTCTTGAAAATGGAAAACCTGTAATTATCAGTGCAAAACTTATTCCCAACCAAAAAGAAAGATTGCTGAAGGTGATAAATAAATGGTCAAAATCCTTTTTCTAGTCATATCTCAAGTTAACTGGAATTGATCCTAGGATATGCTAGCATAGGATTTACACAAACCCCTCCATGAAACCTCAAAAACAACCACAGAGACAATTGAACCTAAAATTGAAAAAAATAGTAAAAGAAGAGATAGAATAGCTCCTCAAGGCTGGGTTCATATATCCCATTGCTGATAGTGAATGGGTTAGTCCTCTAGTAATTGTGCCTAAGAAGGGAGGCAAATGGAGGGTGTGTATAGACTTTAGGCTGTTGAACAAGGAAACATTCAAGGATCATTTCCCGTTGCCATTCGTTGACCAAGTCTTGGACACTATAGCGGGGCATCGCTATTATAGTTTTCTAGATGGGTATAGTGGATATAATCAAATATGAATAGCACCAGAAGATCAAGACAAAACAACGTTCACCAGTCCCTAGGGAATGTTTGCATATAAACAAATGCCATTGGGCTTGTGCAATGCTCCTGCCACATTTCAATGTTTAGTTCTAAGCATATTTCAGCTGCAGATAGGGAATGGAGTGGAAGTCTTTATGGACGACTTCTCCACTTATGGGACAAGCTTCGATCAAGCCCTAGACCAATTAGAGAAAGTGCTAAAACGATGTGTAGAAACCAACCTGAAGCTCAACTAGCAGAAAAGCCATTTGATTATTCAAGAGGGCATAGTATTAGGGCATAAGATTTCATAGTCAGGAATAGAGGTAGACCTAGAAAAGGTTAAAGTCATTCAAGGAATCACCCGACAACCAGAAACTATTAATGTCATTTAGTCATTCCTTGGACACACTAGCTACTATAGGAGATTCATTGAGAATTTCTCCAAGATTGCCAAACTGTTGGTAGAATTAATGAAGAAGGATGCACCATTTGAATGGACCAGGGAATGTGAACGAGCATTCCAAACCCTAAAATAAAGGCTTGTGAAAACTCCCATTCTATAAGCCCCTAACTGGTCCAAACCATTCCATATAATGATTGATACATCTAATTATGCCTTAGGAGCCATACTGACATGTTTAGATGAACAAAAATGCCCTTATTACATTCACTATGCAAGTAAGAGTATCGTCAGTGCACAACTCAAGTACACAACTACAGAAAAGGAATTAATGGTTGTAGTGTTTGCACTAGACAAATTTAGGCACTATGTGTTAGGCTACAAAGTGTACATTCATATGGATCATAGTGCAATTAGATTCCTCATGAACAAGCCAATGATTAGCCCTCGTATTATACATTGGTTGGTAATCCTTTAGAAGTTTGACAAAAAGAAAGAAGATTGAAAGGGCACTAAGAATGTAGTTGCATATCACATATCTCAATTGCGCTGGGACAGCAAAGAGGACGAATATGCCATATCTGATCATTTTCCTGATGAAACCCTCTTTGCCAATATAGTGAATAACCAACCCATGGACACAAATTGGTATAGTAGCATTCTCATCTATCTCCTTTCCCAACAAACACCATAGGGGTTGGACTTTAGGAAGAAGCAACAGTTTCTTCACAAAACCTACTTCATAGACATCAGAGGATAACTTTACAAAGTATATCTTAACGGCTTGGTTTGATGGTGTATACCCAATGTGGACCAACTTAGAGTTCTCCAAGATGCTCATGAGGGCCCTTGTGGGGGTCATTATGCAGGGAGACGAACGGCCATCAAAATCCTACTTGCAGGATATTACTAGCCAACACTATTTTGGGATGCCCACCATTTTGTCCAATCCTGTGAGCATTGTCAACATGATGGTGGAATGACTGCCATAATGGAGGGTCCACAACAATGGATTTAACCTTTGGAATCCTTCGACATTTGGAGAATAGACTTTATGGGGCCCATTACACCAAAGTTCAATGGAAAAGCTTATATCATCATTATTGTTGACTATCTAACAAAATGGGCCGAAGTAGCTGCTGTAACAGACTACACATTATCTACAGCTACACGATTTGTACAACAACAAGTTGTAAATAGTTTCGGTGTGCCGCATGCACTTATCTTGGATAAAAAAATGCATTTCACCAGTGCAACCTTTCGAAAATTGATGCAACGCTTAGGGGTTGAACATAAATTGACTACACCTTATCACCCCTAAGCTAATGGCCAAACCAAGGTCACTAATCGGGAGATTACTAGAATATTAACAAGGAAAATTAGCAAATATAGGTAAGATTGGAGCACTACATTGAACAATGTTCTTTGGGCATACCGCTCCACTTGGAGACTCCCTATAGGCTACTCTCCCTATGAGTTAGTGTACGGAAAAATTCCAAAGCTTCCAATTCAAACCGAGCTCCGTACACTATCCATAGCATGTGACCTCCACCTTGACCTTGATCTATCACAAAAACAAAGATTGACAACTTTAAATGTACTATACGAGAATCAATTGGTTGCCCTGTCATTAAACGAGTTACACAAGGCACATAATAAGCAACGTCATGACTTAAGAATTCAAAAGGTTAAGTACCAACCAAGGGATAAGGTCCTTTACTGGAACCCCACACATGTACCACAATGCATGAAATTTCAAACATTGTGGGAAGGATCTTATATTATTTATACAAACTTCCCCTTAGGAGCCATGACAATATACAAGCCTGAAAGCTTTGATAAGAGATTACTGGTCAATGTGCAATAAACAAAACCCTTCCATGAACTAAGAACAGCTAGTGCAAATTACACCTTTGATCGTAGATGACCTCACTCATTATTTTGAATCTCTCCCTTTCAATTCAATCATGGGGGAGATCGCCACCTATGCTAATTAATTGAGGCCCTTAGTTCTTTTAAGTTTTTTTTGTTTTACACATTTTTTATTTTGCACATTTTTGTCTTACAAATTTCTTTAACTTTTCTTGTTTTTGTTTTACATTGTTCATACTTTTCTGTTTATTTATACCTGTGTGTTTTATCCATTTTGTTAAGTTTGTCACCCAATAAGTGCTATTAAATGATGGTATGAACTGTTTTCTATTGGTTGCTAATGTTTTATTTTTACCTTAAAGTTACGATGTTGATACTAAGGTATGGTTCTTTTGATATAACAGGCAATGAGTTCACATCACCCACGCATCCATAAATTTCTATGGTTTCTCTTGGCTTGGAACTATACAGTCACCTTTCTCAATAATAAGAACTATCAACGAATTGATGACCGAGCATTTCTCAAACTAAGGAAGGACTTAAGGATTGAAAAGGGTGTGGCTTCAAGGGAACTTGATGCATTTGTGTTGGCCATTCTCTTGGGTGCTTGAATGTTTTCTTCTTGAGTTTTCTTACTGTTTTGACAATTTCCATAATATCGGAAAGCTGAGTAAATAAAAATAATAAGTCATTGCATGGTGTGGTTCTCACACAAAAACACAAAAAAAAATAAAACAAACAAAAAGAAAACAACAAAGTAGTGATAATTCAAAGAACACCCCTTAGACAAAATAATCATTTGGGCTACAAAAACTAGTTATGGAACTAAAATAAACATGTTCCCTCTAACTAAGGCCCTTCTCGCTTCCTATTCTCTCCTCCTTCGTTTTGTTGGAATGGTGGTGGTTCTTTGGGGGATGCATTCTTGTCACTTCAAGTGGATGGATTGGCCAAATGCATTAATGCGAAGTCACTGGATGTGATCTGTTTGGGGCCAGACTTGGAATGGGATCTACCAAGTCACATTAATCATTAATTACACAAGGGGCTATACACCACCTTGTTCTTGAGACTTCATCCCATTCTCTTCTTTCCATCATTCCTTCTCCATTGTCACCTCATTACCGATTGTATCATTAGTGTATATCTTGGTGGATGCATTGTATTCGTTTTGGTAAATTCTTGTGGTTAAGACTTTAACTCTTGTTTCCAAATGACATTCCTAGAGCCTACAGACCCTTTGAATGTGGGATTGTCAGGGCATTAGGGGCATGAGCCTACTTTGGGGAGGACCTACTAACATTCCTATTTGGTGCATTCGTTAATTTTTTTCCTTTAAACATTGCTGCAATCACCATTTATGTTATTCATTTCCATCTTTGACATCCATTTCATCGGCGTTGCAGTTGTCTCTTTTTCTTCATCCTTTTTATTCCTTCTCTTTTTCCATTCTCTCGCTATCGGAGGTTCGCGATTAGTCATGGGGGTCCTAGTCCAATTTTTTCGATTTTCTTCTAGCCCCTACACCTTGGGTAGTCATCATTAGTATATCTCTAGAATCCATATCAGCCATACCACAACTCAGCCAATGGACCTTACACCGAAGTAAGGTGTCAATTGCATTATGATTCATTTACCGTTGCTAATATACGACTGTGTTATATGTGCATATGGTAATCATGCAACAACAGATTGGACCTAGAGGGAACACTTGGAATGGATCAGTGATGAAGCAGTCATGCAAGGTAAAAGATTGATGGAAGACTTATGGATGGATAATGAATGGCACAATCTTGGCATTGGCAATAGCAGACTTCTTCTCTCTTCTCTCTTCTCTCTTAGCTCCCAAATAAGGCCTAATGTCAAATGTATAAAGTATTCACTCTTGTTGTCATGAACACCAGTTTTATCATGTTCTGTAATGATGATCTGTTCACATGTCATCCCATTCACCATTAGTTTCATTCAAGTCAATAATCCCATACCTTCTCAATATTTTGTAAGGAACTCAAGGACAAGTTTTTATTTAGTCATGGGGGTATGATGGGACACGATATCGCATGGGCCATGATATCGCGTCTTTCCCTGCGATATCGCATACGCGATATTGCAATCCATCGCTAGTTCTATAAATAAGAGGTGGCTCTCCCTTGTTTCTCCATCTAGATCTAGACCCTTAGCAAAAATCTAGCAATTTTACATCTCCAGAGATAGAATAATTTCCATGTGCTCACAGTAGGAGTCCCAAAGTGAACGGATCTTTATTTGAGCAATTCTGTACCTAAGCACACAATTGTGTATGGAAATAAAGATGAACTTTTTAATAAACCTTGTAGTGCATGGACTAAACTAAATAGGACTTTAATTAATGTTAAATGGTTAAATGCTTTATTAGTTAATTCATCTTTCTCAACCCTCAACACTCCTAGTTAAGTGCATTTAATATGACCACTTCGAGCACATGCGTTACGCTTGGTAATCCCAGTAACGAATAGCATTTGGTAATCCCAGAAGGTTGCATTGGTTCAAGGTGTGAACAACAAGTGGGATAGATACTGACGCTAGGCATTAGAACTTAGTTAGTTAAAGTTAGTTACTTAGTCTCTTCACCCTTTCCCTCACTAGCATAAGGAGATAAAACATAAAAGATATAAAAATCACATGCCTCAAGCCTACTTAACCATACAACTGTGACAAATACAAGTAAGCTTGGGAGGACAACGATTGATTAACCTTAGGTGTTCCATAAGGTGTATAGGCACTTAGTCTATGGAGTTCGACCAGATCGCACATGTAACGCTCGTATTCGTATGGTTGAGTGTAGGGGTACCTTGCCACTCATCAATTTTCATTTTTTATATTGGTGTGATTTTCTAACTTTTTTTTAATAAATGCTAGGTACAATGATAATGCATTTCTTGATGGTGGTACATACTATTTTTTTATTTGATTATTGGTGTCTAGATTCTAGCTTTGAATTTCATTACAAATGATTAGGACATGGTTTCTTTTTCATGCAACAGGTAGTGAGTCCACAACATCCACCCATCCACATGGTTTCTAACTCTATGGTTTTCCTTATTCTAGAAACATGCAGTCCCTTTTTCATTAATAAAATATCAACAAATTTGTAACTTTGGTAGTTTCTAGAATTGAAAAGGATTCAAAGGTTTAAATAGGATGTAACTTCAAGGGGATTTGGTATTTTTTGTGCCTTTCTATTTTCTTGGGTGCATGTGTGTTTTCATGTATTTCTTACCATTCCATGTCAACCAATAAAAGGAAGTTGAATATGTCTTTACATGGTGTGGTTCTATAAAAAAATCAATGGGAATTCAAAGAATACCTCTTAAATAAAATAAACACATACATCTTTGCATGGTGTGATTCTCATCAAAAAACAAATCAATCGAAATTCAAAGCACATCCCTTAGACAAAATAAACACATACATATTTGCATGTTGTAGTTTCCATTTCAAAAAAAATAACGGAAATTCAAAGCACATCCCTTAGATGAAATAAATAGGATACAAGCACTAGTTATGGGACTAGAAAGAGATGTTAACCATGCTTGAAGATCCCATCTAACTAAGGCCCTTCCTCACTTCCTACTTCTCTTTTCTTCTTTAATAAGGAATGGTGGTTCTTTTGTGGATGCACTCTTGTGTCTCAAGGGGATGTTTTGATCTTAGAATGGCGATGCAAAGTCATTGAACATGGTAGGTTTTGGTCTGGACTAATGATGGATCTTATCAAGGTTATTTAACCATAAAATTCACAAGGGACTTCATGTGACCTTAATCAGAAACATCATTCTACTCTCTCTCATCCATCTATTGTTTTCATGTATCACCTCACTATTGGTTTCATGTTCTTATTTGATTTCCTATTTTGATGTGTTAAAATTCTTAGGTAGTTTCTTCTAAGTTTTTTTACTTAACCTTGTATAACCATTAATCATCCACAGAGTCCATTGACTCTTCAGTTTGAAGTTATGCAAGGGCATAAAAGGTCTGTGCCTACTTTGGACAGGACCCACTTGCATATATTTTGGTGGGATTAGTTAAGTTATTTATCTTTAGACACTCTTACAATCAAATCATTTTGTTTACCTCATCAATGACATCCAATTATGCACATCTTCACAACATTTTTTAGTGAACTTTCCTTTTTATTGTTGTGAATTCTTACATCCTCTTCAAATATTTTTTTGTTTAGAACTTTTTCAAAATTAATGAAACGCTTATCTATTTTACCCTATCTATCAACCTTCCCACTAACAATCCTAAAGGAATCAATCTACCACAATCACAACCTAGCCAAGTGTAACCACCAATGAGACAAGGCATTTAATAACTATGTGTTACACATTGCATACTAATTCATGATTTTGTTGTGATTCTAGTGGGAAGCATGGACTAGAAGTGGGACTATCTTCACCAAGGATGATGTGGTAGTGCCACATGACAAGGATAGTTCATGATCATTGGTTCTGCTCTCTCACTCTTCAACTACCAAGAGGGATGAATGTTAATTTTTCCTAGGGTGTTCACTTCTCTTATCATGAATACCAAATTTTGTAAATATTATAAATCCATACACTTGGGCACTTAGAGTCTACTTGTTCATTTAAGTCATGATGGGATGCGATATCGCATGGGCCGCGATATCGCATCCATGATATCGCGGCGGTTGCGATATCGCATCCCTCACGATATCGCATCTTCCCCTACGATATCGCGGTGCACCATCATATCTATAAATAAGAGGTAGCTCTCCCTTGTTTTCTCATCCTAGGCTAGACAGTAGGAAAAATCTGGCAGATTGATCACTCCAGAGATAGAATATTTTCCATGTGCCCATAGTAGGAGTCCTAAAGTGAACGGATCTTTATTCAAGCAAATATTGTACCTAAACACAAGTTTGTGTACGGCAATAAAGAAAAGCTTCTTGGATAAACCTTGCAGTGCATGGAATAGGCTTTATTTATTGTTATTTACTATTTTCCATTTACATGCTTTATTAGTTATTAAATCTCTCTCAACTCTTCTCTCCTAGTTAAGTGCCTCAGTACGACCGCTTTGAGCACGTGCGTTACGCGTGGTGATCCCAGCAACGACTAGTGTTTGGTAACCACGGTTGCATTGGTTCAAGGTGTGAATGGTAAGTGGGAATGGATGCTGATGCTAGGTTAATTTAGACTTAGTTCATAAGTTAGAGTTAGTAATTAGTCTCTTCAACTCTTCACCTCAATAGCATAGGAGATAAAACAGAAAAGTTATAAAAATCATATACCTCAGACTTACTTAACCATACACCATGACAAATACAAGTAAGTATGGGAAGACAAGAATAATTAACCTTAAGTGTTCCATGAGGTGTGTAGGCACTTAGTCTATGGAGTTCGACCGGATCGCACATGTTATGCTCGTATTCGTATGGTTGAGTGTAGGGGTACCTCGCCACTCATGATTGGCACTATTGCCGAGGACTAAGTGTTTGTGCACTAAGTAGAACATAGGAAATCACTTACATCATTGGGAGCTTAAATGAACCCTTAGGGTTAATCAAACAGAAAATTATATAATGGTTAATTAGCACATCGATAAGACCCAATGTCTTCTCCTTCTTCTCACAAGCGCAATACACCACCTAGGGATCATACAAAGAACAGTCGGCAATCAAAAACACATAACCTAAATCTGCCAATTCCTCAACAATATAGGGTGGAATATACTCATCTCGATGAGTATATACCTAATTTTACTTTTATTTTTCATCAAGATGAACAGATGCACTGGAGAGACTTGCAAAGTAACATTGTGTTACCTCTGGATCGTGTAGTCCCCAACATGCTCCTCCATGCTTTGGCATAGACTAGCATGACTTAGCTCTATGTTGAATACGTTATGGGTGATTTTGGCATGAGGGATTACCATCTCATAGCTTTACAACTTATGAGGGACTCAAGGTAGGAGAGCCAACATACATTGTTGAAGGGTAAAGAGGTCCCACATGTTCTAAGTGAAATTGGAGATGGTGAACCACTTATGACAAGTTCTCTATCAAAAGATGTTCCTCCTCCTAATGATAGTGAGTAGGTAGGGTATCAGAACCTAGGCTCCATGATACAAAACCCTGGTTCTGATCCTTGTGAACACCAGCTGTTCACTAAGGTAACAACAACACATGACAAGGATGGGCACTCAAATTGTCATCACGATCGAGGCCGAAGCCATCAAAGAGAAGGTAAGAAACATCATCATGATGATGGTTCTCCTTCTTCTTTCCCTTCTTCACATCATTCACCCTCTCCTTCCACATCAAGATGCAACCATCGAGAGCATAACGATGAGGATAGAGGTAGGCAAAATGAGAGACCTTGACGAGAGAGTCGAGAGAGAGGACAAGGGCATGAATGAAGGAAAATTAGGGAACAACGTAGACATCATAGACATCATGAAAGATATGATCATGATGAGCCCCTACTTGCAACTCGAAGCATGTTGAATATAACGGAGGCAGTGAGAATACCAACAAGGCATCAAAGAGATATTCAGATCAAGTGCTTAGACATGAACAACATCCCACGCTTTGAAGGGGGATACAACACAGATTCGCAAAATCATTTAAAGGAATTTCACGATGCTTGCACCTTGCAAAACATAGAGAATGAGTGGCAGAAACTAAAGTTATTTTCCAGGACACTCATCAAGGAAGCAGAGAGTTGGTACCGATCCTTAGAACTAGAAACCATTAGGAGGTGGAGTACGATGTTAGGACTCTTCAATGATAAATATCAAACGTAGTCCAGAGTGTCTAATTTGCATAAGCAGATCCAAGGATGGAAGCAAGGTACTCATGAACCCTTGGATGCTTCCATGGGCTACTACTATGCATTATTACATTGTTTCCTAGGCCATGGTTATGCACAGCAGGATCAACTCTGCGACATCGTAGATGGGCTAAGGTATGAAACTAGGAGAACCCTTAGGACTTATGCCCAAGGGAGATTATCAGAACTTAGAGCCCATGAAATTCATCACTTGTTGGAGCAAGTAGCCAAAGAAGAAGGAGAGCTACGAAAAAGAGAAAGTGCGGAAGAATACAACCGTGATCCTTCCCTTCGAAAGAAGGGAGTGAAATTTTCTGATGAAGAGGATGAGTCACCACTCGAAGAGTTGGTGAACAAAAAAACCTTTTTGATTCAAAAGCTAATAATATAAGTATCGGCTAAGGTGGATCAATTGTGGGATTCTTAGACTCTAGACTTGAAATTGTCCTAAAAATCATAGAAGAGTCTAAGGTGGAATGAAGTAGTGACAAAGATAAGAAAAAGAGGCAAGATTTAGGTCCTGCACATAACAAGGGTAAGGGGAAAATTACTACCGCCGATTAGGTTGTGGATTCAGACATAGATGATGATGGTGGATGTGATATCTACCAATATGACCATCCTAAGGGATGTTGTCCAATCATCTCACATCTACAAGAGTCTAGGGTGTATGCACTCAACCCGAGACTCAACAAACGGCAAACACCACGAAGGTTACCTTATCCTTAATGTAACCCAAGGCAGTTCCACCAACCATTAACATACTATCCAAGTGGAACTCCATCATAACCCATTGGGCAACATCAGCAGTGGCAATACCCATAGTCATGGAGGATGCCACCACCGAAACAAAAATACCCTTACCGATAACCTAATTCTTATGGCTATTATGTGCAGCAGCCGGTTTCTCCAAGTGATTCTATGGGTTACACAACTCCCCAATGTCACTACCAAGTTTGGGAGTACTTTAGGGGGACTCCTTCTCCTTTGGGAGACATTCCACATTCATTCCATCCTCCAACTCCATCCGCACTTCTTCCACCTATAGTTCCCATAACACCTCCTTCTCCAACAATGCAAGGGGAACTCCCCACTCAACCGTAGCAACGCCACACTACGAGAGTTGTAAAAATTCAACCCGTTGCTGGTTCTGACAACTGCAAAAAGAGAAGACCTTTCTTTAGAACCAAAAGCCTATACAAGCTCTCACAACAACAAGTGGTTGAGTCTAGGTACACTCCTCTAACACATAAGGCTTCGGAGCTCCCTTTAGTCCAACAACAGAGCCTCACGCATACGATTATGTCAACGCATACCATAACCAACTGGGTCAAGGTAAGCCACCTTCCCAAGAAACTCTTTGATCCTGGAAGCCCCTTAATCTATTTACATCTCATCAGGAACAAACCACATAAGGATCTTCTTAACTCAGGTTCCGGAGTCAACCTAATTTCACGAGAGATGTATCAAGCCTGGAACCTACCTCAACTTAAGAAGAGCAACATCCAACTAGAGTTGGTAGACCAGTCCATCATCATTCCCTTGGGATTGGTGGAGGACATCATTACCACTGTGTATGGTTGGTCCTATCCAGCTGACTTCCTGGTGATAGAGGTTAACAACAACGAAAGGGACTTCCCAATCATAATGGGAAGGCCCTTGGCTAAGTACGATAGATGTGTACCTAGGGATCCATGATCTTTCCTTGGAGATATCTAAGGTAAACATTTATGGAAAGATTGAGAAGAAGAAAGTTCCGTGCATCACATACAGTAACTTAGAGTGTGATGACATGAAAGAATGCTTAGCATCTCTTCCATGTAATCGATGTGCCCAAGAAACACAAATTCAAAGATGCTTGTATATAGCAACCACACCAGTAGTAAACACCCTGTGGTTGATAGCTACTAGAAAGAGCAACCCAATATGCACGGAACGAACTGAGAAAACAACTCATGCTAACAACGAAGGCATAGATACCTTGGAATATGAGCATCGCCAACTTCCACCCCTTAATCTAAGAACACCAATTGGGAGAAGTTGGGTACTTTTAAGAAATTCAAACAAGCGCTCATTTTTTCAGATCTCTCTCTTTCCACTCAATCATGGGGGAGATGGCCACCTATGCTAACCATTAGGGGCCTCAGTTATTTTTTAGTTTTTATTTTACATATTTTTTTTACAAATTTTTGTTTTACACATTTTTGTTTTCCATGTTTTTGTTTTACACATTTTTGTTTTACACATTTTTGTTTTACACATTTTTTTCCACGTTTTTCTTCTACACATTTTTGTTTTACAAATTTCTTTAACTTTTCTTGTTTTTGTTTTACAAATTTTGTTATATTTTCTTATTTTTTTTCCAACATCGTTATACTTTTTCATTTTGTGTGTGTGTGCATGTGTTATCCACCTTGTAAGTTTGTGACCTAATAAAAGTTCTTCATGATGGTATGAATTGTTTTCATATTGATTACTAATTTTTGGTTTTTACCTTTAAGTTATGATGTTGATACTAAGGTATGTTCTTTTGATATGATAGGCAATGAGTCCACTTCATCCATTCATCCACAAGTTCTATTGTCTCTCTCAGCTTGGAAATGTACAATCCCTTTCTAACAAGAACTTTAACAAATCGGTGACTGGGCATTTCTCAAACTAAGGAAGGACTCAAGGATTGAAAAGGGTGTGACTTCAAGGGAACTTGATGCATTTGTGTTGGCTGTTCTCTTGGGTGCTTGGATGTTTTCTTCTTGAGTTTTCTTGCTGCTTTAACGTTACCCAATTATTGGAAGCTGAGCAAATAAAAATAAGAAGTCTTTGCACGGTGTGGTTCTCATGCATAAAAACATAAAACACAAAAAACACAAAAAAAAAAGAGAAAAGAAAGAAAAGTGAGAATTCAAAGCACATCCCTTTGACAAAATAATCCCTTGGGCTACAAGCACTGGTTATGGAATAAAAATGTTCCCTCTAACTAAGGCCCTTCTCGCTTCCCATTCTCTCCTCATTCATTTTGTCGAAATAGTGGTGGCTCTTGGGTGAAGGCATTCTTGTTACCTTAAGAGGATAGATTGGCCGAATGTATTAATGTGAAGTCACTAGAAGTGGTTTTTTTTAGGCTCGACTTGGAATGAGATTTGTGAAGTCACATTAATCATAAAACACACAAGGGGCTGTACACCACCTTGTTCTTGGGATTCCATTCCATTCTCTTCTTTCCATCCTTCTCTCCATTGTTCACCTCATTTCCAGTTGTATCATTAGTGTATATTTTGGTTGATGAGTTATTTTCTTTTAGGTAAATTCTTGCGGTTAAGACTTTAACTCTTGTTCCTAATGACATTCCTAGAGCCTACGGACTCTTTGAATGTGGGTTTGTCAGGGCATTAAGGGCATGAGCCTGCTTTGGGGAGGACCCACTGACATTTCTATTTGGGGCACTAGTTAAATTCTTTTCCCTAACATTTTTGCAATCTAATTTATTTTGTTCATTTCCATCTTGACATCCATTTCATCGATGTCATAGTTGTTCCTTTTTATCTATCTTTCTTATTCCTTTTCTTTCTCCATTCTAATGCTATCGGAGGTTCACGATTAGTCATGGGGGTACAAGGCCCAATTTTTTCAATTTTTCTCCTAGCCCCTACACCTTCAATAGTCATCATTAATATATCTCTAGATCCATATTAGCCATACCACAACCTAGCCAATGGACTTACACTGAAGTAAGGTATCAATTACATGATGATTCATTTACCCTTGCTAATATAAGACTGTGTTGTGTGTGCAGATGGTAATCATACGACAATGGAGAGGATCTAGAAGAAACATTTGGAATGGAGCAGTGCTAGAAGCAGCTATGCAAGGAGAAAGATCGATGGTGTGCTTCTGGATGGATAACAAAAGGCACAATCTTGGCATTGGCAGTAGCACCACTTCTTTCTCTCTCTCTTTCTCAGTTGCCAACTAAGGCTTGATGTTAATGTAATAAGGTGTTCACTCTTGTTGTCATAAACACCAGTTTTTTCAAGTCTTGTAATGATGATCCATTCACATGTCATCCCATTAGTTTCATTTTGAGTCAATAATCCCATACCTTCCCAATATTATTGTAAGGAACTCAAAAATGAGTTTTCATTTAGTCATGGGGTTATGATGGGAAGCGATATCGCATGGGCCATGATATCATGTACGCAATATCGTGGCCATCATGATATTGCATCCCTCACAATATCGTGTACGCAATATCGCGTCTTCCCCTATGATATTATGTATGTGATATCGCAGTCCACTGTCATATTTATAAATAAGAGGTGGCTCTTCCTTGTTTCCTCATCCTAGGCTAGACAGTAGGGAAACTCTCATAGATTGATCACTCTAGAGATAGAATATTTTCCATGTGCCTGCAGTAGGAGTCCTAAAGTGAATAGATCTTTATTCGAGCAAACATTGTACCTGAACACAAGTTTGTGTACAGCAATAAAGATGAGCTTCTTGGATAAACCTTGCAGTGCATGGAATAGGATTTATTTATTGTTATTTACTATTTTCCATTTACATGATTTATTAGTTATTAAATCTCTCTCAACCCTTCTCTCCTAGTTAAGTGCCTCAGTACGACCGCTTCGAGCACGTGCGTTATGCGTGGTGATCCCAGCAACGACTAGCGTTTGGTAACCATGGTTGCATTGGTTCAGGGTGTGAATGATAAGTGGGAATAGATGCTGACNAATCTATGGAGATCGACTGGATTGTGCGTGTTATGCTCATATTCGTATGGTTGAGTGTAGGGCTACCTCGCCACTCATCAAGTCAATTTGTATGTCAATCAATAATCCCACACCTTCCCAATATTTTGTAAGGAACTTTTTCCTCCTCTTTTTCACTCAAGGACAAGTTTTCATTTAGTTTTGGGGGTATGATTTGCACACTTTGATATCGGATATCTAATATCAGAGCCTTGACATTAGGTATTTGATGTTGGAACCTAGGAAACAATGTTAGATATCTGATATCATAGGGTATATGCTGACCTATAAATATAGTGCTTGGGTTCATAATTTTCATATCAATTTTTGTCATAGTTAGTGAAATTATTATAATTTCTTTTCTCTAGAGTTAGAATATTTTTTAAGTGCCAATAGTAGGAGTCTAAGTGAGTGTGGATCTTTGTTCAAACACTGATGTACCTAAGTGCAGTAGTGTGATGAGAATAAAAATGAACCCTTTTGATAATCCTTGAAGCATTGAGAATAGATTAATGTTTCCTTTAATGCACTTTACTTTAATGCATTTAAATTAATCAATTAATTTCTAATTGTTAATGAACACAAGCATGACCACTTCGAACATACATATAGTGTTTGGTAACCCAATAACATTTAAAATTTGGTAGTCTAGAAGCTCTATATGTGTTCAAGATGTGTCTAGGAAAGTGGGATGGGTACTTGTATTAGGTGTACCGTCCGAAATCATCGGTCTCCGGCTGGAAGGAAACAGAGACCGTGGGATCACAGGACACACACAGAAGACCCTACCTTCACCTGAGGGTGAGCTGGAATGAACAAAGGCAGAGTACCTTGAGTGGTCCGCACGTGGATCAGATAAGGATTTCCCCGAATGTACACCGAATACGCTGGGTTATACGTAAATGACGTGACAGGTGTAAATCAGAGCGTAAACAGCGTAAATGATGTGAACAGAGCGTATACATAAACAAGCGTAAATAGAATACATGCAACAATTAATGCAAACTATAAACAATTGTAGGAAGAAAATGTAACAATGGCATTTCAGAATGTGAGTACAATGCACCGGTCTAACGCAGTTGTGACTTGGACACAAGGCAAACGAAAAGCCCCGGTGAATGCAAGAATGACTATGGGATGGTTCACACTGTAGGCATAGTGTAGAGGCTGTATGCTCAGTGTACAGGGTTGTCTAGTATATAAGGTTTCCTGCTCTGGTTCTTAGCATCTTTGCTCTCTGATGCGCTCTAGAATTTGCCAACCGACCTCAATCTCATGAAAAATTAGGGCTTTTATACAGGTTTTGACAGTAGACTCAGGTTGGGTGACACGTGGCACGTTGACCAGGTGCAAAAGCATAAAATTTACAAGTGTACAATATGTTACATTTTCTGGGCGTATACGCTATGTCTGGTGGGTGTAGACTCTAGATGTGCTGGGCGTCTATGCTGATGGATGTTGACGTATACGCTGATGGTGGCAGGGCGTATACACTGATGTTTGCTGGCGTTTTATCAAATCTTGCCCTGTAGTGCTGTTTCCATGCCTTCTTTAGGGATTTCATGTCGGGCGTATGCATTAGTTGTACCTGCTGAGCGTACATGTGGGGCGTGTACACTAGGCGTCTATGCTGGGAATATCGGGCATATATGCTGTGGATGTGAACTTGAGCGTATATGCTAGGCGTATACGCTGAGACTGTCAACTTGGGTGTATACGTTAGGCATATACGTTGAGACTATCAACTTGGGCGTATATGCTGGGTGTATACGCTAAGAACACATACTTAGTGAAATTAAATATCTGATCTCCGAAGTTGCCATGTTTGATACTAGATGTGGTCGTGGTCGTCTGCGAGTCGCAGGGACCTGCTTCTTGTCAAAGAAGTACTAAGTTTGAAATTTTGTGGTGTTTCATTAGGCTAGCTAGGAAGTGAATGAATTACATCTTAAATTACTCTACCTTCCATTCTTGTTGTAGGTGATTAAACATATAAAACATAAAATGATAAAAATCATGTACCTCAATCACACTTAAACTATACCCTTGAGCTTCACAAGTGTAGTTGGGAAGACAACAAACATTCTCAATGCCCATTTCACTTTCTAGAGGAACTAGTGCACTAGAGAACTATAGGTCCATAGAATTTGACCAAATTGTGTGTGAATGCCTTAGTGATTCATATGGTTGGGCGTAGGGGTACCTCGCCACTCATTAGCTTGGTAATCCAATAGCATTTCAACATGTTCAAGATGTGTACAATGGATGTAAACAAATGCATATGTTAGGATTAGTTAAGGAATTAATTAGTTAATAAATTAATTAGAATTTAATTACTTTATTTTCTACACTTAGGTGAATTAAATGAAAAATATAAAAATGATACAAATCATGTACCTAAGTTACACTTAACCATACTCTTGAACCTCACAAGTGAAACTGGAAAGACAATAATCACATCCTTGAAATTCACTACCTAGTACTAGTGTGCTTAGAGAACAAAAGTCTAGAAAATTTGACTAGATCAATTAGTGAATGCTAGTAATTTGTATGGTTGGGTGTAGAAACTACTCACTCCTCATCAATGAGCAACAAATATTCCCTATGTCCAATCATACAAGTCACAAGAATTACACTAGTGATCTAGTTGAATTATGTGGACTTAGCCTCTAAATGCATCGGTGAGCAAAGATGGTGACTTAGAAATGTGATCATTATCATCTTGGCTTCACTTTTTCAAGTGTATGGTTAAGTGTAGGCCAAGGTACATTATATTTATTTATATTTTATATTGGATTTGATTTAATTTAAGTGTAAAATAATAAGTAATTAATTGTAAATTGACTAATTAACTATCTAATGCCTTAATCTAACTATCCTAACATAAGCATTTGGTCCCACCTTCCATGCACATCCTAAACTCGTTATAAGCGCTACTAGGTCACCAACTATTAGGCTACTAGGTGAACCAAGCAATAACACAACTGAGATTACCAAGTGTTAATGATATGTTTAAAGTAGTTGTTCTTATGTGTTATTATTGTTAAATGTATTAATTAACTAAGGACATAAATATAAAATGCATAAGTAATAAAGTGCATGAAAGAAAACATTAATCAATTCTAAGTATTGGAAGGAATTTCAACAATCTCATCTTTATTGTTGACACATTAAAGTGTTCAAGTACATTGATGTTCAAATAAGGATCTATGCAATCCTTGAAGTCCTACTATGAGCACTTAGAAAATATTCTAATTTTGTTAGAAGAAAACTGCAAGAATGTTGCTAGTCTATCGACTTAATGTGTCATAGATGTGATAGGTATGCACATTTATATAGGCAAGACTAAACACTATGTCGATGCATCTGTGTCAATGCATCAAACCATTTGTCAACGAGGCTATGTTGATGCATGCTCATTGATGCAACGTATTAAATGATTCATCAATGATAGAAAAAAACATACCAAAGAGAAGATTAGTAAAAATCAAGTTAACGTTAAGTATAAGAAAAAACAAGCAGTAGTATAGAAACCAAATGAGATTAAAGCATTTACAGCCATTTTTATTTTTACTATAAGAAGTATACTACTCATTTTTTTTTTCTGATAATGGAAAATAATATATATTCATAATTCTCTAGGATCCTAATCATGCAATGCTAAATAATACATATTTCATCCATAACAAAAAGTATAGAAGTAGGGGTGTTGGAAACCCTAAATAATTGTAATATGCATGCATCCCAAAATATATAGTTCAATTAGAACTTTATGAAATGAAATAAAGCTTTATTACATCTAAAGACACATAGGATCTATTAGACAAATATTACATTTTCATGAAAAATAAAGATAGACTCTATAACTTGACCAAGAACCAATAGAGGCATCAAAAAATAAATCATACAGGCTTTTTGCTATAACATTATAATACTATCTCAAATGGTTAGCCATAGCATAATAAAGAAACACATGTAACTTATCATCAAGGGCTCTCTATATGCATAATTTACAAATGTGCTCTCCTTGGGGGAGTTAAATCCATCTTCTACTTTTAATTCTAACATGATAAGAACTTAAGCGAAGCCTACTGATAGCACTTCAATACATGATGGAAATAACAACTAAGAGGTAATGAGCTTTCACATCTAGTTTATTAAATCTAATGTGGTGTAAATAAAATTTTCTCTTGCCTTCTACATTAGTCTACATCATTTTTTAGAACCTTTTACTTAACTACTTGGTGAATATGCTTAGGATTTTGATGCACATCCTTCCAAGAGATATTCCATTTTCTCAACCATTACATCCCTTGAAAATACCAACTACAGTCTAGTGAATCCTCAAGAACTATTTTACAGAATTTGTCTTACCTTGAGATATGCAAGCTATGAGTGCATGTAATGAATTAGTAACAACATTAAGGTATTTTCATCTTCACCTTTAACTCACTAAGAAGAAAATTTTTTTGCACTCTTTCAATATCTTTCCAAATCTTAGCACTAAATCTAGGATCCTAAACAACATGTCCATACAATACAGTAGGATATATTAGAGTTTGAAATTTTTTTTTCTAACCTTCTAAGCCAAGGGGCCTAAATCCTTACATGTATTTTTGAAAGCATATGAAGCCTTAAAACCTCTTGCTATTTTTTCTTGAATGTACTTCCCCGACATGTAATTGTTCATATAAATGAGATCAAAATATTTAAAAGAATCCACTATTTGCACATTGGTACCTCCAAAATGGAAGTTATAAAAGCTATTTCTTGTATGTTATATCATCAATCTGGTTTTATCTACATTCATTTGAAGATTAGATGAACAAAAATAATTGTCTAAAATTTGTCACATATTTTGCATACATTCTACAATAGTGGAAATCAAAGCTACATCATCTACATATAAAAGAAGATTCACTGAATCTAGTTTTGATAGCATGACTTTATAACTCAACATTGCCTACTAAAAACAAACTGTGACTTGGAGCTTTCAAATCAAGTGTCTCGTCACTAAGCTAACATATCATTGTTTTGGCTCCATTATGTAATGCTAAGGGATATTTTCTAAATTTTTCATCATAAATTATACAAATTATTTTTTAAAAAAATTATTTGATTTTTGTTGTAAGGATAGAAGAGCTTCAAATCCCAAAAAAAAAAATTACTAATGATATTTAAAAATTAGAGTACCTCAAATGATCAAAAAGAGAGTTAAAAAAAGGACCAACAATTTTGGGAATGATTTTTTAGGTTTTTATTCTTACAACCAATGCTAAATTATTTTTTTATAAGGATAGAAAAGTTGCTTATAGTTTTTAAATCCATGTTGTAACATGAAAATCATATATAAAAAGTTAGTTGTTACATCTCCCTTGTTATATGGTGGGATCCTCTAGTTTAGTGGGTCACACATACCTTACTATATGAGTAGGGGTTGTGATATTATCCCATGTTTCTTTGCCTTTAACCCCAAAAAAAATATTATTACATTATGTTTTTCTTAACTTTGACTACTAATAATAGAATTGATGATGCTTCTCAAAATGTAGATTTACAAAGAACACTTGGTAATTTTCTTAATGATTATTCCAAAATTCACAAAACTTATATTTCTATTGTCCAATAGATCTAGAGGGTATAAAAATGCAATCAAATTTTAATTATAGTTTTTAGTTTTTAGTTCCATATACATGCTATCAAACAATAGTTTGTGATGCCTCCTTCCAAAAATGTTGTTGCAAAGAAGACGTCAATTTTACTTCTCTTTATGATATATAAGACTCATTGGTTATTGATTTTACTTCCCAATACATGTTTATTCATGTTTTAATTCTTAACAAAACTATGTTATGTATTATTCTTTTTCTTACTTATTGAGTTAGCCATTATTTCATTTGTGCAACAATGAAGTGTTAGCCTAGTGGTAAGACTCTTAATTTGGCAACTCCCATTTATATGTTCCATTTTATAGTGTGACTATATGTCTTAGGGGTAAATATTGTTAAATATGTTTTAAGTTCCAAGACCCCATATTTATGCAACATGCCTTTGATATAGAATTATTTATACACAAATTATACCAAAGCATCATGTTGGCTATAAGTTTTAGTAGTACATATAATAATTTTAAGGGCTTTTAAGTAAGGTCAAGGCTTGACCCTTTTCCTACCTTAGAGGAGAGGCTTTTCTTTTAGAATCTCTCTTTAATGATCTAATGTACTTTAAAATTTTTTAATATTATTATTCATTTTCTTGGATCGACTCCTCCTTAGACCAATTTTAAAATTTGCATTTTATTGGGTTCAATAACCCTAACAACATTCTTTCCTCCCCATCCAATCCTTTTCCCTTTGCCTCTTGGGCCCTCCTCAACCAAAAATAAATAAATTTTAATTTCTAATCTAAAATATATTCAAAATTTTTATGCTTTGTTAACCTTGTTAATAATCCATATGCTTTTTTGATCTTGTTAATGTTCCATTGATTTTTTATAAAGGTATTCAACATATTGTTGGTCTTCTTGGTTCCATTAAGCATACAAAATCTACTTGTATATAATTTATTTCTTACAAGAGTTTTTTTTTTTAAGTTGCTAAGCACAACCCCTACCCACATAACAAGGTAGACATGACCCACTAATGAAAATGATCCTACCACATGGCTACTTGACTGTTGCCACACCCAAAAGCAAAGGCAAGAATCAAACCTACAACTTCCCAATTAAGAGACAAGTTGAAATAAATTTTGTTCATAAAAAAAAAATTGGTATTGCAAGCATGTATAAAAACTTACACTCAACCACTTATGTATTATAACTTTCATAAATCCAACAACTTTGTGTGAGTGTTGGAATCTAAAATAATTGAAACATAGGTACACCTAAGATTTATATAAGTTTATAACTCACTACTACCTAATAAAATTGAACCTATGACTTGGAGTTACCAAGACAAGAGCCATACCACAATAAAAGGTAATTATTTAATATATGTCATTTTCTTCTTAAGAAAAGATAAAATTATGATAAAAAACATGCTAAAACTAAGATTAGGAAAACTCAAGTTAATGTTAAACATAAGAAAAAAAACTAGTAGTAGAAAATCCAAATGAGATAAAAGATTATAAAAATGTTTTTATCTTTATTACAATAAGTATTAATTAATGTACATAAATAATTTATATGACAAATTCATACTCATTTTGGCTAATTTTGGTTTAGAGGCTAACTACCAATTGTACTTTGATAACAGCAAATAATATATATTTTGTCTATAACCAAAAAATAGAAAAGCAAGAGAAGATTCATATCAAATATCATGGAGCATTATGAAGGAAATACACATGCCACATTATGTAATGCTAAAGTATATTTTCCAAATCCTATATTATATAAGAGTTTTTAAGAATCAATTCATTATTTATTATAAAGGAAAAAGATTCTCTTAGCCAAAGTATCGATATGTCAAATAAATATACTCTAATAAAAACAATGTTTAGTTAAAGATAAAAAAAATAATGTTGATAAGAAACTTATTGGAAAGGAGGATGGGGATGAGGGTTAGGATGGAAGATGGTGTGTGTTGAAACCCTAAAATAATTGATATATAGGTACACCCTAGGTTATATAGTCCTATTAGGAATTTATAACTTAGCATTGCCCACTAGAATCAAATCCATGACAACCAACTTATAACTCATGGTAAATGCTTTCAATGTAGTGGTTTCCCCAAGTCTACTAATGATCCCACATGATGGACAATTGACTAGGCACAAGACTAGAGATGAAAATTTTCACACCAATAGTGGGGGATGACACTTTGACCAATTGAAGTTAGAGATGCATGAAGGCCTAGTAAAGATTAATACCTCTTGATCACAACATCCAACATGCCATAGCCCCAAAGGTATCTATGCCTATAAAATTATTCTTTCATAATCCTACTAGAACACCTCCATGAATCAAATGTTAAGTATCTAATCCATAGTTGTAAATGTTCTTTAAAATAATATAACCCTTGATATACCAATGATTATGAAATGAAAGGACAAAAACCTTTAAATGAATACAAACTTAGCCTATTGTCTAGTGTAGTATTGAGAGGGGAATAGTTGAATGATGATGAGGTTAATGTTAGAGGTAAAAAAACTAGGGTTATACATGCAATGTAAAATAAATTCTAAGAAAGAGAAATGAGTAAGAAAATAAGAAACTAAATGTGTAGGAAACGTTTTAAGGTTCATTCTGAAATAATGAAGTTCTTGATTAAGTAAATTAAAATATTTTTCCTCCTAGGAAGGGCCAAGTGCTATAGTCGTAAGAAAATACAAATTATGAGACAAAACTAATATTAAAAACTTATTTTATGGGTAAATTATGGTTTTAATGTTGAATTTTAAACTCTAATAGGTGTAGATATGGATGGAGAAGCTATTGGCACTATTTGAAGTCAATTTGGGGTTAAAATAAGGTTGTTTCATGAATTATTTTCCAAGTAACATTGGCACTAAAAATGGCTAACATTGGGATAAGTAATGCTCATGCTATAATGTTGTGTTGCTAATGCTAGTGTTAGTGTATATATAAGTGCTACTAGGGACTTCGACACTTGGATGAAGCTCACTGACTATCGAGGATGCTGGGGTAACCGAAGAACATGTAGGTGATACAATGAATGTAAGTACTTGCACTCTAGATCTCTTGAAATTCAAAAAGTAGTCTTGGATCTCAAGAAATTAGCATCAAATTGATGTTTTAAGCTAGTATTTATAGGGTTAGGATTTTCAAATTTAACCTTGAAGTCAAGGGAAATTGACTCAAGTTCATTTTTCAAAACTAGAATTAAAGTACAAATTGATGATGTTCATGCAAATATAACTAAGTTAACTAATGTTGATGTTAACTCTAGTGTTAGCATCAATTAGCTCATACTTAAATTTCCCAAATTTAATGTATCATTTCATATCTCTTAAAGCTTACCAAGACTACCAAAGCTAATTCCTATCATCTTAGGGTTGATGTAAACTTGTTGCTAAAGGTCCAAAGTGTTAAAAATCAAGACTAAAAAAGGTAAGTTTGAGATACATGCCAAAAATTAACTAAGAAAAGTGACATTAATCTACTTAATTGTCACCTTTCCAACCTTTTAAAAAAACTTCCTTTGTCTTGTTGCAAAATTGACTAAGGTAGGTAACATTGACACTCTGTGTATGTCACTTGGCTAAACTTAGAAACATTTTCTATCAAAAGACAAGCTTGTAAATCATGCTAGAAAATTAACTAAGGTAGGTGATTTTGATGTGGTGATGCTAACACTCACATCATGTTACCTAACTACATGTACAACTATTTTCTCGAATTCTTCTAGAGCTTGCCTAAACTACTTAAGATTGATGTTTTTCACCTTGGAACTAATGTAGATTAATTTCTAGAGGATTAATGGAGGTAAAATTTAGGCTGGAATACAAGTTTGTGATACATGCTAAACATTTATCAAATTCAAGTGACATTGACACTCAAATTACATCATCTAAATGATACTTGAAGTTTTCATGTTTCAAATTCTACTAGAAGTCACCAAAACTAATGCTCATATGTTGGATCGTGACTAAGAATGTCTCTTGATGATATGCAAGCATCCAAAACATGAGTGATAATGATTTCAAGACATTTTGATAGCCTAAATGAATGTAATAATGTCAAAAACACACTTGTCTTTATCACTGGAAAGCTACAAAAGTGGGTACAATAGTATACAGTAGTTGTTGACATGGTATCCTATCAAAAAGGAAAAAACTATCAAGGAGCTTCAAATTTAGAACTCAAGGCTAGCTACTAAGAATGTTGAAAAAATATGTGTGATGAATGCTAAACTAACCCTATGCCCAACCATATAAAACACAATCATTCATGTACAATCTAGTCAAATTTGATGGACTAAGATTAATTGGATGCCTTAGATAGCCAAGTGCTTAGATGTTGATCATTATCTTCTCAATCACACTTGTGTGGGCTTAAGTTATATGGTTAAATGTGATTGAGGAATATGATTGTATTTTTTTATTATTGAATTATTTAAATTATTATAATATTATAATACTAACCTATTCAATCTATGTGAAAAATTTAAACCTAAACTAGCCTCAGCATAGGGCATCCATTTCTAATTTATCGTATACATCTTAAACATGTACAAATATTTATGGGTTACCAAGTTTTCTACTATTGGGTGTACCAAGTGATCCACTAATGGGATTACCAATAATTAATATGTTTATGCTTCAAATCAATCATTGATGAGGCATAGTCAATGAACATGCATTGGCGCAACTACATCAATGTATCCCCATCAATGCATGGACACATGTGTCAACATAGATGTGTTGATGTAGATGTGAGTCAAGCCTATATAAATGCATGTAGCCATCACATTTATAACACATTAAGTTATTAGAGTAGTGGTTATCTTACAATTTTCTTTCCCTAGAGTTAGATTATTTTCTAAGTGCCCAGAGTATCAACTAAAGTAATTGCATAGTTCTTTATTTGAGCATCATGTACCTGAAAACATTGAAGTGAATGACAAGGAAGATGAGATTCTTTACATTCATTGTAGCACTTAGAATAGATTAATATTTCTTACTTTCACTTTATATTCTTGTCTTAAGTAATTAATACATTTAATAATGAACACATAAGTATGACCACTTCAAGCATACCATTTAATTCTTAGTAATCCTAGTAGTCATAATTTGGTACACCTAGCAATTATTACTCTGTAACCTAGTCATGTTAGTACATATTTAGGATGTGTATGACAAGTGGGTATAGATACCTATGTTAGGATAGTTAGTCATAGAACCATTAGATATCTAGAATAATTAATGATCAACCATTTATCTTTTCACCAACACGTAGGCTAAAAAACCTATAAAAATTATAAACATAAATAAATATCATATTCCTTAACACCTACTTAACCATACATAAGAAACTAACCAAGTAATAATTATGAAGAAAATGATCATACCCTTCCTTAAGTTACAATTTTTTTCTATAGGCACACTTAGGAGCTAAGTCCACATAATTCGACTAAATTGCTAGTGCATGCTTTTGATTCGTATGGTTGGACATAGGGACTACTCACTACTCATCATTGTCATCATTGTTGAGGATTTAGTTTAGCTAAGTGCACTATGTAGAAAAAGATAGTGACATCATATACAGACATTGTAAGGATCATTCAATGATAAATCATTAAGGAAATAAGAGCAAGCACACTATTTTAGCAAAGCTAACATGACTTCTTCTTGCAAGGATGAGTCTCCACACTTTATAGGTGGAACCAATCAAGGATAGGAGGTCCAAAAAAACCCAAAAACTTTGTATTATTTACACTCATTTGGACCCTTACACTCTAGACTTCACCTTCATCTTACATCACAACAAGCAGTTTTGATGGAGGGATATGGAAGGCAACATTGTGTTACCTTCTAATCAATCTATTCTTATCATGCTAATGAACAATCTCATCATGCTAGGAATCACTACACTTAAGATAGAATACAAGGTCCAAGACAATATTTATAGGGATTATCATCCCACTGATGCCCAGTGAAAGAAGGATTGGAAGATGGAAGCATAATACGAGGCCTCTACGAGCTAAAGGTTCTCAACCTAGTTATACTTGCAATAGCATAAAAAAGGCAAGGGCTTCTTTTCAAGCCAATTCCAATACATAGACTCTCCTCCCTTCTATGATGGGGAGACCCTTAACCAAATGTTGTAATCAATTGTGAACAACCTAGGTGATGAGTTGTCATTTGATGAGCCCTGATGTTAGATACATGATGTTAGAGTCTCAATATCATGTACTCAACGTTGGGGCTAATAAGTGACGTCAGATACCCGATGTTGCCTCATCTGGACCTCACCTATAAATACTGCACTTGGGCTTCCAAATGAGATAGCTAGATATTAGAAATAGTTATTTTTTATTTTCTCTTCTTTTAAATTCTATTATTCCTAGTGCATGCCTGTAGTGTGATGTTTGTAATTGTACAACACCTTTGTTCAAGTGTGACGTACTTGGACACATTACATGACTTGCAATAAAGATCAAGATTACCTCCATCATTGCAGCATCCACTTAGATTAATATTGTTTATTTAATTATTTAATGTCTTCTTTAGTTAAACATTTCCATTTATTTTTATTTACTGTTTCTGTTGTTAAGCGGAATGTGTACACCTTAATCATGAGTGTTTAAGTGTAAATACCTTGTCACCTAGAGGTGTATTATTTGGCACAACTAGTGATGTACAACTCCATGAAGTTTAAGATGAGTACAGATGGTTAAGATTGGATACCATCACCATAATCTAGTTTAGACTTTATTTTTTCATTATTTATTAGTCAATCAATTTATCTCTTTTCATCACCAAGAGTAGCATAAAACTAGAAAACATCATATGCCTCACTTGGACTAAACCATATGTGACAAAGCTACCACTAGTCCAAGTGGGAAGATAGTAAACTACAATCAAAGCATAATAATTTAGATACCACAACTAGTCTCATCCATGGAATTTGACTAGATCATGTGTGAATGCTTATGATTCATATGGTTAAGCATAGGGGTACCTTGCTGCTCATCATTGGCACCATTGCTAGGGATGCTGCTAGTTATTTGGATTAGTTATATTATACATTATCACTATAGAGTTATTAATGATATATCTTTTAGAAAATATTAAATCACACATACTATAAACCAACAACATCTCTCACACACAAAAATGATGATGCACTGTATAGTGAACACATTCATTGGAGGAATATTGCAATATACGATGAAGACAATTGGAGTGATCAACCTTATATAGGGGTTTCTTATGATCATGACCACCCTAAAAACACTCAAAGACTACATTCACCTAAGGCAAATAATCTTAGAGAAGATGATGTAGGTCCTAGACTAGGGGAGACCTCAAGGCCTAAGACCTTCTTGAAACCTAGAACTAATAAATCAAGGGACCTTGAGGAACACCATAGCAACCATGAAAATCATTCCAGTTCCTCATCATATTCTTCTTTCTCAACATCTAGTTCTGACAAAGATGAACGTAGGTATAGAGATAGAGCTTCATTAAAGGGTTGGACTAAAAACCAGAATCAAAGCCATGAGAAACGTCAATGAAGTCACCATGAACATGGAAATTTCCCTCATAACTTGTTTGATGATGATGAACCCCTGTTGGCCACTAAGAGCCTAATGCATATCATAGAGGCCATTAAGATATCTTGTAGGCATCATAAAAAGAGTCGACTACCTAAGCTTGACATGAATAATATTTTGAAATTTGCAAGAGGCTATGATTCAAATCTGCAACATCATTTACAAGCCTTCCATGATGCTTGTGTTTATTACAATATTGAAAGTGGATGGTAAAATCTTAAGCTCTTTCCTAGGACACTAATTGATAAAGCTAAAGTGTGGTATAGATCGTTGAGACAAAACTCAATCTAATGATGGCCTACAATGCTAGAACTTTTCAATGAGAGATACCAAACCTATAAAAGAGTTTCCAATCTAAGGAGAAAATCCAAGAGTGGAAATAAGAACAACATGAAACCTTGGACATGGCCTTAGAAAGATATTATGCCTTACTAAATCGATGCCCAGGTCATGATTTCTTTGAGGAAGAGCAACTTTACCACATCATAGATGGGCTTCACAATGAAACAAGGGCAACCTTTGGGATGTATGCCCTATGGAAATTATATGAGCTTCAAGCCCATCAGATCAAAGAGATAATAGAGCATATGACAAAAGAAGAAGGAGAGATGTGCTAGTGGGGGAATGTTGAGAAATCTCAAATGGTTGTGTAGAAGATTATGCAACATACGCTAGGCAAACACAATAAACAAAGGACACAAAACCAAGAAACAGTCAAGAACACTTTTCAACTGATGAAACATGGGGCTAATGAAAGTGAGCCTAAAGACTCCACCATAGATGAAGAGGATGTATGTGACCTATGCATATATGACCATCCAAAGGGCCAGTGCCCTATATTTTTGCATCTATAAGAGTATTGGGTAGGTGCCATAAATCCAAAGTTTGTGCAAAAGCACATGCCTAAGAGACTTCCTCTCCCATAAGATAATTTCAGACAATCCCACAACTAACCATACCATCCTAGCAGGACTTATTACCAACCTCAACATTCTCAACCATAGTGACAACAACCACAGTCGTGGGGGAGGCCACCACCAAATCAACCACACCCGTCACAACCTCATAGATATTATGTTCAAAATCATGTTTCTCCAACTAATTCAACATCCTCCACTTCAAATTACCACTACCACTCTTCTGAATACCATCAATATATGACATCCCCTGAAGGATCACCACCTTGCACTTCTTACCATTCAACTTACCCTCAATATTTTCATCATCCACCTTATTATGTGTCATTGCAACAAACTCAAGAAGGTCAAACATCCCAATATCAACAAACAAATTCCACTTGTATTGTGAATGTGCATAGACATGCTAATCCCAGTGGGTCTCAACCATAACGCTAAAAAAATCCCTTCTAGAGAAAAGGCTATAAGTTAAGGCAAACTATGCATGGACCCACCACATCATCTACGTTAGCATAAGGCCAATCCAACATATCACCTTCCTCATCCAAACCAATGTCCTCCAACCATACACAAGGGCCTCGATCTGTCCATACTCCAATCCCACATTCAACCAATGAATCTACAAACATGGGAGGACAAATGAATTCATGCATACCATCTCATACTCAAGGGTTCAATAGTGGGTTATTCATCCATAATTTTAACATGCCTCATATCATGATCCACCATACATATAATAATAAGGTGTGTGACCAACAAGTTTTCTACCCAGCCACCACACCACCAATAGACACCTAGTGGTTGGGGCATGAAGGATTCCTAATGTTTCATACATGCATGGATCCTTTTCATCCACTTATTAATCCTAGCCATGATCAAATTTTTAGTCATGGGGGTTACCCTCCATTCTAATCTTTAAGATTCTTAAGTGCTTTTTATCTTTTTATTTTACAATTTTTTATCATTTTCCTTTTCTTTCTACTTTTTCTAGTTATTGTTTTAATTTTTATTGTATGTAATCTCACTATTGATCATGTTTCCCATTGAGGTGAGGTTTTTTCTCTATGTTTTCAAGTCATAAGGGACTAATTATTTAGACATTGAGATTGTGACATCCATTCACCCATTCCACTAATAAGAGGTTCTTGTTTTGGTCATAATGGTAATCTTTTTCGTCATCCAAACTCTAAATAACTTGATAATCATTTTTTTGGATGCAAGAGTGCAAAACCAAGACAAAATGTAAAGGGTGTGTCATCAAGGTGATTTGCAGATTCTCTATGACTACTTCTATATGTTCTATCATGTTGATGAGGTTGTAACCATATCCTTGTAGATCTAACAAAAAATGGAAGTAAGATCAGCTTTCATCAACATTAAATAAACTTTTGTAACTTCCACTAGAAAGACATGTATTCATGCCTAAAGGTTGGCGACTTTTCAAAATCATCAAAGCACAAAAAAAGAAAAAAAATAATTGTGCCATAATAACGCTCCTCCCTTGGACAAAACACCAAGTAATGTTACTCCTTGTAACTTTGGTAGTCTTATGGTTGTCTCCCAATGGGATGAAACAATGCAATTTCACTGAAAGGTGGTTTGGACTTGGTTTGAAATCTTGGAAAGAAGGACACATGGTTATTTAACCATTAATAACACATAAGGTTTTATTATGACCATGGTACGACACCTCATGTCCTGATTTCTGTGATCCATTCTTCGATCTCGTTGTCTGAATGTTCATAAATTGTGGTTTTTTGTAACATGGAGTAATTATCTCAATTCAATGGTTTTAACATGTGTGTTTAGTTTCATAGGTATGCATTACATTCAACTCCTCTAGTGCCTATGGACATTTTAGGCATGGTTACATAAGGGCATCATAGGCTAGAGCTTGCTTTGGGGAGGATCCACTTGTGTAACTTTTTTGATTTGTACTTGTTTAACATGACCACATCATTTTTCACCTTCCATGCACTCCAATTGTTACATTTTATTATTCCATTATAATGAACATACTCTGTTTCACAATCAAGTTTTCAATGCCCTTTTTCTTGCTCATTCTTGTACTTTTACCATTGACAACATCACCTTATCCTACTTTCGTGCCTCTAATTAGTTTTTCCACTTACCCAAATTGCAAAATTTAACTTTCAACCTTCCAATCAAACCCAAAGCTTTAGTTTTCATATTCTTTGGCCCCATAAAAATCAAAAATTTTGGACCTCAATGTCATGTACCTAATGTTGAGTTTGACCTAACGTTGTCTACATGACATCATGTACCCAACATAAAATCTGAAGAAAAGTATATATAGTGGACCCCCATGCAACATGAACTTCATTTCTCTCATTTGTTACTAGGGGAGTTGTTGCAATTTTTTCTCGCGACTTAGATCTCTATGTCTCCATCTTTTACTTGCAATATCTAGCTCTTTAACTCTTTGATTTCCATCCTGTTTGAATATATCCGAACCTGGAGTATTCAACTTAGTCATGGGGGCTGCTTGCATGCAAACCTTGTGTCAATTTGTTAAAATTTGTTGTCTTCTAGAAGGTGTTCTAAGGGTAATGATGTTAATAACCCTAGGACTTATAATGAAAAATTATTAATGATAGTGCCAAATGTTCAATTTCTCTAACCGTCAAGCCTATAACCATTATTTTAAGCCACACATAATGAAAAAGGAACTAGTTACAATGGCTTGTAGAAAGAGTTAGATACTTTTTGGGGAATTTTTTCTTGAAAATTTTCCTAACCCTACAATCAAATACATAATGAGCATAAGGAACTAAGGTTATGAGTAAGGTACGAATTGATTAAGGATAATAAACATAACTTTGATAACACTTGGTTTTTTCTTGATTATAGATGGCCCCAAAAAGAGGTGCTCAGGGTGAACCCTCATAGAGAGCTGATTAGTGTCCATGTGGTGGCCATGACCAACAGGGAGAATAAGCAAAACATGTTGAATAAGGGACCCAATCTTTCAATATCCATCAAGAGGCCCCAACTACCTAGTAATTGGCCTAAGGGGAGGCAATTGAAGTATTGGCTCCTAAACAAGGACAATGTCTCGTGTTGCCCCCCTGACTACCTTGTTATCATTTTGAAAAATCCACATTGGCTTTAGTGATTATGGAAATGAAATTTGGTCCATTCATGAAAATCACTTCTAAAGTGGTGCGAACACAACTCAAAGTGTCCCCATTGTGGCTAATCCTATCTAACAGTGGTGAATGGTCCTTGGGGGAAGTCTATCAATTCTGGCACAATAAGGATGAAGGTACCACTATAAACATTTTTGGGGTAAATTTCTCTTTCATAGTCAAAGATATAGTTGCAACTCTCAACCTACCCAATGAAGGGGCCAAGGTTTCTCACCTATCCACCAAATTTGACCCCAAAATGAAGAGACTATGGCTAAAGTAGGCATACGGTAAAGAAGATAAATCATACCATGAGATGACTTTGGAAGAGAGAACCTACTTTAAGATTGGAACATACCACTTGTTTCCCACCAAAGGGCTCAATTGCATTTCCACTTATGCAGCTAGGGGAAGTGTCGTCTTAATGGAAAAATCTTCAGTTAATCTTTCCTACTACTATTTCATAGAAACTCAATGATGGTTTGAAGAAAACAAAATCAAGGAGACCAACACTTCCATTTCTATGTCTAATCAGAAAGCTATGCAAGCATGTAGAAATCTTAGGATATACTAATGATATCCTTTAGAAGGCCTAGCACACCTCCTTTATAGAGCTTCTCAAAACCATAGCACCAAAAAACGATTTTGGTGAGGAGCAAGAAGCTGAAAAGGAGGTAGAACTAAGAATTGAAACATAATAAGAGCCTAAGAAATACCCATAAGCACAAGCTCTATCACCACCACCATAAGATTATAGACTGTCGATAAGCCACTGTAAAGAATTGCTAAGACCATCAGCTAAGGAAGCAAGGATGAGGCCAATCTCTTCTGAGTTATGGATGATGCCATATGGTCCATCGTATTAATTGATCCAACAAGGGGAGAGATCTCAATTCAATTAGAAAGAAGGGGATCTCAATGGTCACATCAAATCTTTGGAAATGTTGCATCTTTTCAAGTCACATTGGAAGCAATAGAAGATGCCACTTCTCAAAAATTACTAAATTATTGGCCAAACTAACAAAGAAGGATGCACCATTCACCTAAACTAGGGAATGCAATAGTACATTCTAAGAGTTAAAATAGAAGCTTGTAGAAACTCCAATTGTATGGGCACTTGACTAGTCCAAGCCATTCCACATCATGACTAATGCATCCAATTATGATTTTGGGGTCATGCTTACACAATTGCATAATTAGAAATGTCCCTACTATATACATTATGCAAGCCAAATCACCATGGATGCAAAATTAAACTACATCATCACTAAAATGGAACTCATGGTAGTGGTGTATGCCTTAGATAAATTTAGGCACTATGTTCTTGGATATCAAGTTTTTGTGCACACAAACCATAGTACTATCTAGTTTCTCATGAACAAAACAAATAATAAGCCCTTGTGTCATATGGTGACTAGTGATTCTTAAGAAGTTTGATCTTACTATGATGAATAGGAAGCGAACTGAGAATGTGGTCATCAACCACTTGTCTTAGTTATGATGGAATGACAAGGAGAATGAAGGATCATTATCTAATTAATTTCCAAATGAACTCCTCTTTGTTCAAGCTATTGAAGTCCAAAATCCCAAAGATTCCAACTAGTATGATCACATCCTCTTCTACCTACTCACTTAGGAAATGCCACATGCATGGAATAGCAGTAAGAAATAATAGTTTCTTCACCAGGAAAAAAACTGCATGGAAATCAAAGGCAACCTCTATAAGAGTTGTGATGATGAGCTGGTATGATGGTGTGTACATGATGATGATCAACTTTGAGTCCTCCAAGATGCTCATGAAAGCCTTTATGAGGGCCACTATGTTGGGAGGAGGATGAACATTAAAATCCTTATGGCAAGATATTACTATATAGATGTCCATCAGTTCTTCTATTCATGTAACAAATGCCAAGGAGATGGATGAATGATTGTATGGATGAAAGAACCCCAACAGTGAATTCAAAACTAGAGCCTTTTAATCTTTGATGCATTGACTTCATGAGGTCCATCAACCCCATGTCCAATAGAAAGGTGTATATCATCATCGCTATTGACTACTGCACTAAGTGTGTTTAAGTTACCACTATCACTAACTATTCATTTCCTATAGTAACATGGTTTGTATAAAAAAATGTGATAAACAAGTTTGGTATGCCAAGGGCACTAATTTCTAATAATAAAACACATTTTACAAGTGCCACTTTTTGGAAAATTATGCAATGCTTAGGGTTAGAACAAAAACTCACAACTCCATACCACCCCCAAGCCAATGGTTACCTAGAAGTTACTAACAGGAAAATAACTAAGATATTAACTAGTACCCTTAGTAAGTATAGGAAGGACTGGAGCACCAAACTCAACAATGCTCTTTGGGCTTATCAATCCACATGAAAACTTCCTATTAGTTATTTTCCTTATGAGTTAGTGTATGGGAAACTCCCAACTCTTCGTATCCAAGCAAAGCTTCATATACTTTCAATAGCTTTTGATCTTAACCTTAATTTGAGCCTAGCCCAATGAGAAAGATTAATGACATTAAATAGGCTAAACGAGAACTAATTAATAGCCCTATCCTTGAATGAAGTGCACAAGGCATACAACAAATAATGTCATGACATCAAAATAAGAAAAGTTAAATTTCAACCAGAAGATAAGGTTCTTTAATAGAATCCCATGCATGTACCCCAACACACAAAATTTCAAACATTGTGGGAAGAACCTTATATTATCCATGTAACTTTTCCATTTAGGGGTATGATAATTTACCACCCTTCTAGCCTAGACAAATGATTACTAGTCAACATGCAATAAGTCAAACCTTTCCTAGAATTTAGGATAGTGAGTGGCAACAACATCTCAACTGATGGCCAAGCATGTTCTATTTTTTAGATCTCCTCCTTCCAACTCAATCATGGGATAGATGGCCATCCATGCTAAGATCTTGTGACCACTTCTCAGTTTTTCAATTTTTTTTTTACACTATTCTTTATATGTTCCCATTTTCTTGAATATTTTGCAATTTATTTTATACATTTTTTCTTATCTTAATTTCTTTACATTTTTTTTCTTCTTTATTACTCATCAAGACTTTGGCGCTTAATATGGCTACTAATTGATGGAAGTTTAATTGAACTATACTTCATGCCTAAATTGATCTCTTAAGAACTAGATTTCATCTTTGAATTATGACATCGATTAACATAACATTGATTCTCTTATGGTATCATGTAGTGAGATCACATCATCCACCCATTCCACTCTACTCCATCAAGTTCTTTTGTCCTAGGAGTATGAGGTCCTTTTGTAATTACAACTTATAAAAGAATTTGTGACCTTTACACTTAACAAACTTAGAACCAATCAACTGGAATAGATAAGGGTGTGGTTTCAATAGAACTTGTCACATTTTGTGCCTACCTACCTTCTTGAGTTTTATGGGTATTATCATCAATTCCTCACCATTCCTACTATTATTCATTAACAAGAAGAATGTCTTTGTGTGATGTGGTTCCCATTGGAGAAAAAAAACAAAAAAACATTGGTTATGTAGCTAGAAAGACATGTTACCCATGCCTGAAGGTACCTCTCTAACAATGGCCCTTCCTAACTTCTTTCTTCTCTTTTCTTCTGGTGAGTGGCGAGGTACCCCTACACTCAACCATACGAATACGAGTGTGTACGCGCGATCCGGTCGAACTCCACAGACTAAATGCCTTAACACCACAAGAAACACTTGGGGTTAATTGTTCGTTGTCTTCCCAGGCTTGCTTGTAAGTGTCACGGTGTATGGTTGAGCAAGTCTGAGGTATGTGAGTTTTTTGGTATTTTTCAGTTTATCTTCTATGCTATCAGGGAAAAGGGTTGAGAAACTAACTAACTCTAACTAATGTCCTAAGTCTAAATTAACTAGCGTCAGCATCCGTTCCCACTTACCGGACACACCCTGAACTATGCAACTGTGGCTTACCAAATGCTAATCGTTACTGGGATCACCACACGTAACGCAAGTGCTCAAAGTGGTCATACTGAGGCACCTATTTAGCTTAAGTGTGATAAGTAGCCGATTCCTTAGCTAGCCGTACACACCCGTGGGTGCTCGTAACTAAGTTGTACTTATCACACGTTCTAGCCTAGCAATGAGTAGCTGATTCCTTGACTAGCCGTACACATTGGACTACCACTGTGATTACCAGAATCCTGGAATACGCTACTGGGTTACCAAGCAACCAATGCTCGTAATCAAGTCGTACTCATGCGTTGCGACAAGCAGTCGATTCCTTGACTAGCCGTACATGTCCGTAGGCGCTCATAATCAAGTCATACTTGTGCGCACTAGGAAAGCAGTAAATAAACAACAATAAAACCATGTACTGCAAGGTTTATCCAATCAAGTTCATCTTTATTACCGTACACAACTTGGGTTCAGGTTACAAGCTACTCGAATAAAGAGTTGTTCACTCTAGGACTCCTACTGCGGGCACATGGGAAAAATTCTAACTCTGGAGTGATCAATCTGCCAGAGCTTCGCTACTTCTAGCCAGGATTTGGAAATAAGGGGAGTGCTGCCTCTTATTTATAGATATGGCGACGGACTGCGATATCACGTACAAGATATCGCAAGGGAAGATGCGATATCGTGGCACAGTGCATGTCACATCTCATCATACCCCCATGACTGAATGAAAACTCGTCCTTGAGTTCCTTTCAATGATATCAGGTAGGTATGGGATTATTAGGGGAAATGGAACTAATGGGATGACATGTGAACGGTCTTTATTACAAGACTTGACAAAACTAGTGTTCATGACAACAAGGGTGAACACCTTATTACAATGACATCAGGCCACATTTGGCAGCTGAGAGAAAAGAGGAGATAGAATAGAAGAGAAGAAGAGAGAAGAGTCTTGTTGTTGCCAACGCCTAGATTGTACCTTTCGTTGTCCATCCGTAAGCGCATTATCAATTCGGCTCCTTGCATAGCGGCTTCAATGCTGCTCCACTCCAAGTGTTTGCTCCAAATCCATTCCGTTGTTGTATGATGGCCATCTGCACCCACAACACAATCATATATTAGCAAGGGTAATTGAATCAT
>MNCI01021879.1:60850-89182 GCA_015680685.1 Gnetum montanum
TAAGTGTGATAAGCAGCCGATTCCTTAGCTAGCCGTACACACCCGTGGGTGCTCGTAACTAAGTCGTACTTATCACACGTTCTAGCCTAGCAATGAGTAGCCAATTCCTTGACTAGCCATACACATTGGACTACCACTAGGATTACCAAGCGCAGAATCCTGGAATACGCTACTGGGTTACCAAGCAGCCAATGCTCGTAATCATGTCATACTCATGCGTTGCGACAAGTAGCCGATTCTTTGACTAGCCATACACGTCCGTAGACGCTCGTAATAAAGTCGTACTTGTGCACACTAGGAAAGCAGTAAATAAACAACAATAAAACCATGTACTGCAAGGTTTATCCAATCAAGTTCGTCTTTATTGCCATACACAACTTGGGTTTAGGTTACAAGCTGCTCGAATAAAGGGCCGTTCACTCTAGGACTCCTACTGCGGGCACATGGGAAAAATTCTAACTCTGGAGTGATCAATCTGCCAAAGCTTCGCTACTTCTAGCCAGGATTTGGAAATAAGGGGAGTGCCACCTCTTATTTATAGATATGGTGGTAGACCGCGATATCGCGTACGCGATATCACAGGGGAAGACGCAATATCGTGGCGGCCGCGATATCCCGTACGCGATATCGCGACACAGTGCATGTCGCATCTCATCATCTTCTCTATTTGAAATAGTTGGTGATATTTGGAAGTGATCATGAATTTTAGAGGTCAAACAGTCTAACTGTGCTAATGCAAAGTCATTGAGCATGGATGGACTTGGTTTCGACTAAGGATGGAACAATATCTAGTCACATTAACCACACATTTCACAAGGATTTCATGTGACCAAGATGCAAGATCCTATTATCACTCTCTCCTTGTCTTCCATTATTCAACTCTTGGAATCCACCACTTCACTATCTCCTATCATGGTTAATTAATGTATCTCTTTTGGTATGTCCTAATTCTTTGATGATTTCTTATGTGGATTCTATTTTTAATGGTCCATGACCGTTAATCATCCTTGGTGCTTACAAACTCTTAGGTATGAGAGCATGCAAAGGGCATTCATGACATGAGCCTACTATGAGAAGGACCCACTTGCATACTCTTTGGTCTAGTTCTATTAAACTTATTGTTCCTTAGTTATTTTGCATTCAATTCCATCATTCTATACAAGTAACATCTAGTTTTGCAATCCTTAACATATGTAATTTTCTACAAATATCCTTTCCTAAACCAATCTCATGTCCTCTTATGTGATTTTTCATCATTCTAGGCTTTTATGGCTTCCTTTGAACTCTAATTTTATCTTCAAACTCATCTCCAACACTTAGTTTTCTATATGTAAAAAATTATTTAAAATGGCTACATCGACACATTTCCATCAACATAACCCAATGCATCTTCATCGACACATTATAAAAAAACCTATAAATACACATCAATAGTTAACAATTTTTCATATTTGCATCCAAAAACAAGGGGAGTTTTTATCATTTTCAAAGCCCAAAGACCTTTTGAATGCCATAACTTCCACATTGCTTGTTTGATTAACCTTGTTTTTCAATCCCCTAACTATCAAAGGTGAGCTTTACATCATGGAGGACAAAATTTTTCTAGAAATTTTTCTAACTTCCCAAGGTTTACCTATTAAAATAATATTAAAAATCTCATCTAAATCAAGTTAAGCCTCATAAACAAACTGTAGTAGCTAATGAATAAAATAATAAACTACCATGATCACAAAAAAATCTAAGTGTAACTTAACCAAATGAGAGAGGGATTAAAAAAGAACTAAGGGTTACATTAATTGCTAATCCTTGGTTATGTTTGTAATCCTAGATGGCACCAAAGAGGGGAGCATCAGTAGGAGGACCATCAAAACCAAGGGAGAAGCAACAAAAAGGAGGAAGGAACTAGAAACAACCACAACAACCCCAAGAATGAGAAGTTGAAGTAACTCATGTGACATGACCTTTTTAGGATCCTCCTAAAGTGGAATCTATTTCATGGATTCCCATTATTGAAACTGCCCAATCAAGGCAAGATGAGGTGCCAAGGCCAAGACCCAGTCTAGAGGTCACATTAACAAAGGCCTACCTTGAAAGAATCTAAACTAAGGAGGTTGAGAGTTTGATTCTCTAAGAACTCAACTTTGGCCCTTCTTAGAACTAGCATCCAAAGAAGTCTACACACAACTATGGGGGTCTTCCATGTAGCCCATTCTCTTTTTCAATGGGGAATGGTACATGGGAGAGACTTACCTATTTTAGAACAACTGATAGAAAGATGCATCGGTAAAAATCAAAGACATCACTATCTCTTTTTCAGTTGAGGCCATTGCAGTTGTTGTTGGCTTGCTTGATATAATGGCAAATTTGATGGAGATACCCACTAAGGTGAATCCTAATGCTAAGAAAGAGTAGGTTCAACATTGCTATGGGGTATATCGTAAGGAGTATGGTGCACTAACCAAGGTAGAGCATGCATATTTCAAGATAGAAGCTTATCACTTAAACCCCACAATGAGGTCCAACAAAGTCACAACCTTCTCTACCACTACATGGACTACTCTAAGTAGTAACTTCCTTTTCAACTTTCCTCAACTCATCTACCTGAAGAAAGAGAAGCATTTCAAAGAAAATGAGTGAGAAAGGAAGACACTTCCCTTTCTATGACTCATTAGAAAAATCTGTAGAAGGGCAGGCATAGCATGTTATGCAAATGATACACTACATCATGCTCCTACCACATCTTGGTAGGAGATGGTGAAGGAAAAAGCAACCACAAAGCTGTAGGAAGAGGAGCAACCGCCACCGCCACCTATTGGGAAGACCACACTAGAAGCACATGCAACTTCTAAAAGAATAAAAAAATTTATGAACAACTATTGAAACAACAACAATAGGGTTCAATAAGTGGTGGAGAGCTATCGATTTATCATCCAACGTTAATCCATCTCAACAAGGATACTAGTACCATTAGCTAGTTGGAGAAAACTACCCCACTATTCTCAACAAAGTGAACACAGGCATCCATAAAAAAAATCCTAGCACACAAGAAGTTACAATGTTCATACTTGGATAAGAATTCCTTGAAATCTCTTAGAATGTTGTAACTTTCTCATTGCATCTTCAAAAAGGAAAGGGGACAACTATTCTAGTGATAAAGCACCATGGATAAGAGATAGTAGCAAAAGTGGTGGCTGATAGGATAGTCAAGGTCATAAACACTCCTATAGAAGTAGTACCAAACATTGCTACCATGGTGGATATTCAAGCATCCATAGGTGCAAGAAGTAATTGGCTTAGTATAGCCCAACATCAAGAAGTATTGGACTGACTAGTAAGAACTAGGTAATTGCATCTAGAGATATTTGATCTCCTAGATGAAATTATAGCAACCTAGACTAAGCTACAAGAAACTAAGGGTAAACTAATCATTGTTAATGCCTAGCTACAGGCAACCACTACCAAAAAAATGGTTTGCTACCAAAGTTGTGATGTTGCAGGCCATCTCTCCAATCCCACAATTTTCAACCTAGACCTCATTCAAGATGAATCTTTTCAATAGCTTCAATAAATACTCAAAGAGGTTGAGAATCTAAGGATATTGTTGTATTTGAAACCTCCTTATTGGAAGCCTTAGCATTCAACACTGATAAGGATTTGGCTCAAGTTTCCAAAGAGAACTTGATCCTCATCAAGAACATTCACCGTGTGCACAATGTTAAGCTGCAAAAGGACCAAATGGTCAAATTCATTCAACAAAAACAAGAGTAGCTAGCCAAGCTAAACCTTGATCTGAGGAGGTTGGCATTGAAGAATCAAAATCTCTTCATGGAGAAAGTTTGAGTGCTTCATTAAAAAGTAGCCATTAAGGTAGCCACCTAGAAGAACAAGGCCTTAAAATTTAAATGAGTTAAAAACCATTATAAGGACCAAATTCGACTCCTCAAGAAGGTAAATGAGAAGGAGATATAGTTGGCCAAGGCAAAGATGAATGAGGCTCTCCAATGACTCCAGTAAAGGAATGATGTATGGAATCCAATTTTTGATGGCTTAAATGCATATAATAAAGCTAAGATCCACTTAAAGGAGTTGCATATTGAGAAGATGACTAAATATATGGAGTTTTCCAATCTCTAATATGAAAACTTGGCTATGTTGATTATAAGAAGGCCAAGGATAGAGTTGGAGAAGCAGGTGGCCAATTTGTTACCTCTTATACGAGGCAAAGTTCAAGCACCACAAATAGATAAAACAATAGTTCGAGATAGCTAACTCAAATTTTGAAGTTCTAAGGAGCTGATTCACTAATCAATGATCAATTGCTAAGAACCTAGCTAGGATAATGAATGAACACCATGAGTTTCAAAACCTTATAAATACATTTAACATTGAACAAAAATAATTCACAACATGGTTCATCAACACTAAGGAGTTATTCCCAATAATGCCATGTCCATGGGATATTCCTGTACTAGCCCACATTGGCAAAGCCATGTGAACTACATACAATCCATGGAGCAAGGAAGAGAAGATGAAAGCATTGCTAGATGCTTTTAAACTTCCACTAGAAGAAGTAGTAGTAGTAAGATAGCCTCAACCACCTCCACTATTATGAGTACCAAAGCCTAGAGAAGGACCTTCAACACCCCAAGAGCCTCCACCTCTTGGCATTGTTTAAATTTCACCTCACCTTTAGCAATCTAAGGGATCCTACCATTATTTTTGTAAGGGTGTCTAATTTTTTTGTTATGGATACCAATTTTATAATTTCATACAATCTAGCACTCAGAGTTAATCAATCAATAATTTTATACTTTCTCAATTTTGTAAGAAGTTTGATCTTACTTTTGTTCACTCAAGGATAAATTTTCACTTAGCCATGAGGGTATGATGAAGTGTACTTGATGAGCATGCATTGATGTAGCCCCATAAACGTATCCTTGTTGATGCATGGACACATGCATTGATGCAGGTTTGTCAACATAGATGTGAGTCAAACCTATATAAATGCATGTACCCACTACATTTATGGCACATTAAGTGAATACAGTAGTAGATCTCTTGTAGTTTGCTTTCCCTAGAGTTAGAATATTTTTTGAGTGCCCGTAGTATGAACTACAGTAATTGTATGGATATTTATTTAAGCATCATATACTTGAACACATTAATGTGAACAATAATAAAGACATGATTCTTGGCATTCATTATAGCACTTAGAATATATTAATGCTTCTTACTTGGACTTTGTTATTAATGCACTTTATATTCTTGTCTTAAGTAATTAATACACTATTAATAATGAGCACATAAGCACGACCACTTTGAGCATACTATTTAATGCTTGGTAATCCTAGCAATGGTCATTTGGTACACCTAGCAATTGTTACATGGTAATTCAATAGCATTAGTACAATTTTAGGATGTGTACCGCAAGTGGGTACAAATACCTATATTAGGATCATTAATCGTAGAACCATTAGATAGCTAGAATAGTTAATCATGAACCACTTATCTTTTCACCAAAAGTTAGGCTAAAAAAACATATAAAATGATGAATATAAATAAATATCATATGTCTTAACTCCCACTTAATCATAAGAGCCTAGAAAAGTGAGAGTTAGGAAGATAATGATCATATACTTTCTTAATTCACAATCTTTTTCTATAGAAACACTTAGGAGCTAAGTCCACAAAATTTGACCAGATTACTAGTGCATGCTTGTGATTCGTATGGTTGAGCATAGGGACTATTTGTTGCTCATCAATCATATTCATGCAAATTAACTAATTGTGATGGAATAACATATTTAACTAATTACATGGAAAGTAAAGAAATAATTAAAGTAAATAGAAAAAATAAAATACTATTATTAAGCCAAAGTGTTACAATGGATAGAATAAATCTCGATTTTATTGTCAACATGCTAATGTGTTCATGTACATGAACACTCAAATAAAACTCTGTACAACCTATTCAATCTACACTATGTGAACTTAGTGGAAAAATATTCTTTCACAAGAGAAAACTATAAGATTCTATCTACAGAATGACTAAAAGGTGCAATAAATACAATGGGTATATGCATTTATGAGGCTTGCATCAACACTAATGCATTGACAAAGTTAGGCCTACATCAATGCTAATGCATCAACACAACCACCTAACGTAGTATTCATCAATATGTGTCTCAAGTAATGAAGCATTGATAAAGTAAAATATGTATCATCTTTTTTTTCTAATCTTAATATTTTGAAAGGATTTTCCTTTTCTTATAACTTTATATTACCATCTTAATTTTATTTGCTATCTTAAATTATACTAAAAATGATGTAAAAATTTTTAAGATACGACCATCTTCTTCACAAAAAGTTAACTTTCTATATTAATTTTTTAATATTAAGTGTAAGGATGTAACCTTAAATAAACATCTCCAAAACTAGGAGGCCACAACCTAAACTAATTTGACTATAGGCACACCCCAAAACATATAAAAAATACAATATTTTAGAAGAATAATAAAAGAATATAATGATGACACAAGTATCACTCACATGGGCAATCTCTTACCTAATAAAATAATGAGTTAACCACTTGAGCCCCCATCACCAACTACATCTCCAAAACTAGTGAGCCTTTCATTTCTATGTTGTTTTAAAGTTTCACATTTTTTGAGTGCTCATTACGAGATGTCCTCTAATATTTTTTTATTAATATTATTTTTTGATTTGATATTTCCTTGCTATATTGTAAAATATTTAACATTTGAAGTGAAGCTTAATATTGTATAATAATATTATATAAACAAATTCACACTTGAACATGTTTACTTAGATTTAAAATAGAATATATATTATAGAATTTCTTCACTTAAAAGTATTATTCAAAGCTTATCACAATAAGTATTTTATGCATCATGATGAAGATAATATGTGTTTTAACATTAAGAAAAATAATTAATGGTTTATATTTAGGGAGGAGGAGTGTTGAAACCTAAAATAATTGAAACATAGGTACATCCTAAGATATATAGTAAAATTAGAACTTTATATCTCGACATTGCTCACTAGAATCAAACCCATAACATGGTACTTCTAAATCAAGAGTCTTACCACTAGGCTAGTACCTGATTATTTTGTAGCCAAATATTTAGTCTATTAGCAAGTAAACATTGAACGTTAGAAACTTGCAAAATGTATTCACCATCATGATATTCATTAATAGAAATAAAAAGTTATTGATGTGATTCTTTTACCATTTTATCTATATGAGACTCAAAGGAGAAAATATGTTATTCTTGTAGGGATTAATTTCTTGACCAAGCCTTTTCATGTCTTAGATACAATATTTTTAACTAGTATAGATGAGATTATTCAATTATTTCTTTTTAAATAATGTGAAACTACATGGAATTCGATAGAAGATTATTTCATACACAAATGCTAAGTTTACATCCAAATTTTGGTATACCATCTAGAGTAACATGGGTACTGATGAGTCATGATTTGCCTAGCCTTGACATCAGAGCCTTAACATTGAAGCCTTTACATCGAAGCCTTGACATCTGATGAATCACTATTTTCTATTTACTCCAATGTCAAGTACACAATGTTGGAGCTACAACATTAGGTACGTGACATTGGGGGTCTTGGTGCGACATTGGGTATTTGACATCAAGGGTATACACTGGCCTATAAATATAGTACTTGGACTTATGATTTCTAGTTATTTTTTCAGTAGTTTTTCATATTTTTGTTAATAGAGTAGCTAAATTCTTACAATTTTATTCTATGATCTTAAAGAACAGTTAGTGAGTGCCCACAGAGTGGATCTGAGTTAGTTGTACGAAGTCTTATTCGACTGGCAATGTACTTGGACATATTCCATGAATGGCAATAAGATCAAGATTGATTCTTATTCATTTTAGCACTTTGACTTAGATTAGATTTACTTTTCATAAAATTTACCTTTCATGTACTTAGTTAATATTTACATTTTCATGCATGTTAATTAATTAAGCATGTAAGTACGATTACCTCGAGCATGCATATGACTCTTGGTAATCCCAACAATGCTTAGCGTTTAGTAACCTAGCAACATTATATGTGTTCAAGATGTGCACAGGAAGTGGGATCAGATACTTATGTTAAGGTAGTTAATTATTAATTAGCGATTAGATTAGTTGAATTGATTATAAATTGAGTTTTAATCTATGGTCAATCGTAGAATAATAAAATATAAAATAATAAAAATCATATGCCTCACTTTAGACTAAACCATACATGACAAAGCTACCACTAGTCCAAGTGGGAAGATAGCAAATTGTGATCAAGGCATAGCGATCTAGATGCCACAACTAGTCCCATCTACAGAATTCAACTGGATCATGCATGAACGCTTATGATTCATATGGTTGGGCATAGGGGTACCTTGTCACTCATCATTGGTGTCATTGCTGGGAATAATGCTAGTTATTTAGATTAGTTATACATGATCATTGTAAAGGTATTAAAAATATATCCTTTAAAATATATAAATATTTTAAGTCACACACATTATCAGCTAAAACCATGTCTTCTTCACATAGGACCCATAATGCATTGTATGATGAGAACACTTGTAGGAGAAATGATAGAATATATACTGAAGAAAATTGGAGTGAACAACCTCAAGAGGGGGTTTTCTATGCTCACTTAGACCCTTATTACACTCAAAGACTATGTTCAGCTAAGGAAAATAATCCTAGAGGATATGGAAAAAGAACTAGATCAAGGAGGACATCAAGGCCTAGGACCCCCTCTAAACATAAACAAGATAAATCAAAGGACCAAAGGGAGAATTATAGGAGCCATGGTGATTCTCCCAGTTCCTCATATTCCTCTTCTTCTTCAACATCTAGTTCTAAGGAAGATGAACGTAGGCATAGAGAGAGAGCTCCACTATGGCGTCAAGATAAAGATAGGAATTAGGCCCAAGGGAAAAATAGAAGACATTACAATGAGCATAGACAAGATCATCACAATCAAATGAATAGAAATAAAATTTTTCATCACAATATGTTTAATGATGATGAATCCTTATTAGCCACTAAGAGCCTGATGGAGATCACAGAGGTAGTTAAGATACCTCACAAGCATCGTAGGGATAGTTGCTTACCTAGGCTTGATATAAATAATATCCGTAAGTTTGTGGGAGGTTATGACTTTGATCCACAACATTATCTACAAGCCTTTCATGATGCTTGTTCCTTATACAACATTGAAAGTTGGTGGAAAAAGCTTAACCTCTTTCTTAGGACACTAATTGACAAAGTTGAAAGTTGGTATAGATCATTGGAACCCAGTTTCATTCACTAGTGGTCCACAATGCTGGAGCTTTTCAAAGAAAAATATGAAACCTATGCAAGAGTTTCCAACCTAAGAAAAGAAATCCAAGAGTGGAAGCAAGAAAATCATAAACCCTTGGAAGTGGCTTTGGAAAGATACTATTTGCTACTACATACATGCCCAGGCTATGCTTTCTCTGAGGAAAGGCAACTTTTCCATATCATAGATGGGCTTTGTAATGAAATAAGGGAGACTCTTGGGATGTATGCTTCAGGTCAATTATACAAGCTATAAACCCATCAAATTAAAGAGTTAATCAAGTGCGTGGAAAAAGAAGAAGGAGAGCTATGTAGATGAGAGAATGTAGAGGAAAATAACTAGGACCTAACTCACCAAAAGAAAAGTGTCCATAACTATGATAAGGAACAAGAGGCAGCTCTCAATGAGGTGATTTTACAATGGACCTTGCCAATACAAAATTCTATCATTAATATTAAAGGAAAGTTGGATAAGATGTTGGGATTAATGAACAAGAAATATAAAACTTGTGAATAAATCATAGAGGAGAGATTAGCACAAAATGAGTCAAGTGATCACAATAAAAGGAGGAGAAATAACCAAGAAACAACTAGAAACACTTTTTGGCAAGAAGGAGAAATGGTCATAGAAGAAGAGGCTATAGACCCAACCACTTAAGTGGATGGTGGTTGTGACATTTGTCTATATGACCATCCAAATGGCCATTGCCTAGTCTTATTACATCTACATGAGTATTGCGTAGGGGAATTAAATCCAAATTTTGTATATAAGTGCATGTCCAAAATATTTTCTCTTCCACACAATAATTTTAGACAACCCCAACAAAAATCATACTATCCTAGAGGGACTTATTACTAGCCTCAACACTAGCATCAATCACAGTGGAAACAACCATGGTTATGGGGGAGGCCACCACCAAACCAACCCTAACCTTACTACCAAACGAACCCATATAGATATGATGTTTAACAATTTGTTTTCCTGACTAGTTCTACTTCCTCTACCTCAAATCACTACTACCACTGTCCCAAATATCATTATCCCACAACATCTTATACGAGATCATCATCTCACACCTCCCACCCTACATCATATCCTCAATATTCTCATACTCACCTCCATCATATGTTACCTCCAACAACACAAGAAGGTTCAACATCACAAAATCAACTAGAGAATGTCACTTGTGCTCTGAACATACATGTAAATGATAATGCTAGTAGATCTCAACCAATGTCTTAAAAACATCCCTTCTAGAGAAAAGGTCATAAGCCGAAGCAAAACACTCATGGACCTACTACATCACCTAAACTAGCACAAGGCCAATCTGATGCAACAACCTTCCTCACAAAAATGATGTCTCCTAATTATATGCAAAAGACAAAAACCATCACCACTCCAACACAAGGCATAAACAATAAACCTATCATTTTGAAGAGACATAAGAATCCATGCATTACCAATAATGATAAAGGATGCAGTTATGGGTCAGAAGTTCAAAATATTAATAAAACCCCTATACCAGCCCACCATAAAATTTAGGAGCAAGTTTGTGAGCAAAACCCTGTCTATATAATAGCCACTAAACCAAAAGGCAGCCAGTGGCTTGAAAATGAGAATATAAAATTGTCTCAAAGATTCATGGAAATAATTAATTTGCTTATCAATTCTGGAATTTTTTTATTCTTCATATGTTTTTCATTTCTTAATATTTTTCTTTTCTTTATATTTTGTCTTTTCTTGAGTCATTCGCTTTATGTTTTATGAATGTATTTTATGTTTTTTAATAAAATTACCAAGTCATGATGTAGAAGTCAATGCTATGTATTGGGTTTTTTTGTTCTATGCTATTAAGATGATTGGGTAAGTAATTGTGTAAAGCAGTGAGACCACCACATCCATCCCTCCAATTCTTTAAATAAAAGGTCTTTTTCATGGAAATAATTTGGTTCTTATTTTATGAAACTAAAATTAATCAATGATCATTGTATCTTGAAGAAAGCGGGAATGACCAAGTGGGAATGGCAAAGGGTGTGATCTCAAGGGGATTTGTTGGGGTCTCTTCTTGACTTCCTTCATGTGGTTTATAACTCCTCTTGGAATGCATCATCACTCCTCTGTCAATCAATAAAAAGGAAGCTCTATCTTTGCATGGTGTGGTTCCCAAGAAAAAAGAAAAGAAAAAAATAAAAACAATAATGAAAATTCAAAGCAGACCCCTTAGACACAATAACAAGCTACAAGCATTGGTTATGTGGTTGAAAATACATGTTACCCATGCCTGAAGGCATCTCTCTAACTAAGGCCTTCCTTCCTTCTTCTCTTTTCTTCTCTTTTTGTAGTGATGATTGTTCTTTGAGGTGGTTGTGGACTCATGGTGGTTGGCAAGATGGAACACATCAATGTGAGGTCATTTTTCATGGTATGGAGTTGGTCTAAGCTTACAAGGATAGGTATGTTGATCATTTTAATTGCACTTCTCATAAGAACCTATTGTGAACATGGTCAAGTACCTTACATCCCAATCTCTACAATCCCTTCTCATTCCATTATTCACCTCATTGCTACATGCAATTATGAGCCTTTTGGTTTTGTGTAGTCTAGTGCAACATCATAACCACAATAGTTGTGTGCTATTTGGAATAAAGGCATGGTCTACATTTAACTTCTTAGATGCCCACGGACATCTATAGAAGTGGTTATGTAAGGGCATTATGGAAAGAGTCTACTTTAGGAAGGATCCACTTGCATAACTTTTATTGATCATGAATTTAAACTAACCTTCATGTCTTCCAAAACATTGATGAGTCATTGTTGATTGGTTGTGTCGATGATGCCTCATTGATGCAGTCGACCATGTTGATGAGGCCTCATCGATGCATCTCACCTTGCATCGACAAGGTCCCGTCAACATAGTGTCTATCTGTTGCCTATAAATATGCACCTACCAGCCATATTTATAGTAATCTAGATTTTAGTAGCAATGAAGCTCTTGCATTTTTTCTAATCAAAAGTTAGAATTTTTTCCCTGAGTGTCCACAACAAGAGTCATTGAGTGTATGGATCTTTATTCGAGCATTGTTGTACCTGAGCTTGATAGTGTGTGTAGTAATAAAGATGAGCTTTCTAATTAACCTTGTAGCACTTTGAATAGACTAGTTATTTTATTCATGTATTTGTTATTTTTAATTATTTATTAAATTCTTTTCAATTACTTATTAAATATTTTCCTATTATTACATTAATGAGACAATTAAGTAAGATAGATTATTTGCATAAGTACAACCACTTTGAGCATAACACATATTCACTTGGTAATCCTAGCAGTGTTATTGCTTGGTACACCTAGTAGCATAGTGCTTGGTTGCCTCACAGTGGATACATGGATTCAAGATATGTACGGAAAGTGGGAACAGATACTTATGTTAGGATTAGTTAAATAATTATTTAAGTAATTAATTTGGATTAGTTAATCAAATTACTTTTATCTACATTTGAGCACCAACTTATAAAACATAAAAAATGATAAAAATCAAATGCCTCAGTTACACTTAACCATACCAATGAATGTCACAAGTGTAACTGGGAAGACAACGATTAACCTTAAGGTTAGTTTCATTTTCTAAAGGGCTAGTGCATTGGAAATGATGAAGTCCATAGAATTCGACTAGATCCTGCATGAACGCTTGTGATTCATATGGTTGGGCATAAGAATGTCTTGTCACTCATCATTGGCACCATTGCCAAGGACTTTTGTTTGTAGAACATGTACTATTTAGGTCTAAGTGAATATCACTAATATCTTTGTATGAACCTAAAGGTCAATATCATTCCCACTATACATACATATTATAAAAGCACACAGACAATTTCATTTTTATTTTTTTTTGCAAAATTTCTTCTTCTTCTCGCAAGCCTAAAGATACTAAAGCATCAATCCCATAAGAATGCAAGGTGGTATACACTCATCCAGATGAGTTTGTGTCAAATTTTGCCTTCATCCTACATCAAGATGAAAAAATGTGATGGCATGATATGGAGGGAAACGTTGTCTTGCCCCCTAATACATGTATGCCCAAAATGCTATTTAAAACCCTTGAGAGGTTGGACATAGCATATCTTCATGAAGAATACATTGTGGATGGATATGACACTTGGAACTACTATCCCACTGAAACACAACTTAAGTGAGATAAACATTAGGAGAAACTCCATGAAGCTACAAAGGGAAAACATTACACTAATCCCTTATTCCTACTAGATCAAGAGGATAATGAGGATCCTCCCTTGGAGGGTTATCAACATGAATATTCTTCACCCCTTACTACTGATGGCAAGGGTGTGAACTTGACCCTACACTTAACTATTCATAACCTAGGGCTAGGAAAGAGTGATATCCAAGGTAGGAACTCGAGCAAAAATTGTAACAACAAGGGATCTAAGGATGGTGATCATAATAAGTGTAAGAGTGGTGGTGGTGGTAGTCCATCTTCCTCTTCATCCTCTTCATCTAATTTGAAACATTCCTCTTTCTTTGATGGTTCTTATGGAAGTCGCATTGAAACAACCATGATGAAGGTGATCATTGAAATAACAATAATCGTGAAGGTCATCAAAATCAAAGGGGTGGCCAAAATCATCATCAGCGTCATCAAAGCAATAATGATGATGAACCTTTATTGGCAACTTGTAGTATGTTCAACATTGCAGAGGTAGTGAAAATCTTGACCAAGCATATGAAGGATAGTCGAATCAAGCACCTAGATATGAACAATATCCCAATATTTGAGGGGGATACCATTCTAATCCATAGACACATCTACAAGCTTTTTAAGATACTTGTGTATTATAGAACATAGGTAAAAAGTGGCAAAAACTCAAGCTTTTCCCAAGGACACTCATTAAGGAAGCTAAAAGTTGGTACTAGTCCTTAAATCCAAAATCTATCTAAAGATGGAGTACCATGTTAGAACTGTTTAATGAAAAATGTCAGACATACTCTAGAGTGTTTAATCTAAGAAGGTAAATTCAAGGCTAGAAACAAGGAGCACATGAACCCTTAGATGCTACCATGGACTAATACTATTCACTCCTACATTGATGCCCTGGCCATGGTTACTCTCAAAGGGAACAATTTCACCACATCATAGATGGACTCAGAGAAGAAATAAGAAGAACCCTTGGGATGTATGCCCATGTAATATTGTCTAAAATAAGAGCTTATCAAATCCAAAGGTTAATTGAATAGGTAACAAAAGAAGAAGGTGAGCTATGAAAAATGGAGAGTGCTAAATAGTATAATAGGGATCCTTCCATTACAAAATGAGAGGGTTGATTTTGTGATGAGGAGAATTCATTACTTGATGAAGTGGTGAATAGAAAGACCTTTCCCATCCAAGTATCTATTTTTAATATTTCGACCAAGGTTGACAAGTTATGGGAATCTTTAGATGAAAATTTTCAAATTACTTTAAAGATTGCTAAAGAATCTAAAGAACAAAATACTAATCGTAATCATAGGATGCAAAAAGAAGCTTAACGTGCCTACCAAAGAGGTAGGGGCAAAGTTGTTATAGTAGAGAAAGTTGTGGAGTCTAACTCTAAAGATGAAACTGAATGTGATATCTATCAGTATGAACATCCAAAGGGATGTTACCCTATGTGTCACACTTACAAGAGTCTAGAGTGTATGCATTGAATCCTCTCCTAGCACATAGACAAGCTCTAAGATGATTGCCTTATCCTTAAGGAAATCCAAGAAACTTTCACTAGAAACAACAAGCTTACTACCCAAGTGGAACTCCTCCACAACCATATGAATAATAACAACAATGGTATCAACCACAATCATGGGAAATACCATCGCCAAGGTAGTAGTACCCTTCTAGGTAACCAGATTCATACAGTACTATGTTCAGCAGCCCATCTCCCCTAGAAGTTCTATGAGTCATGCATCATTCCAACATCACTATTATCCTCCAAAGTACCACTAAATACATTCACCATCTACTCAAGGGAAAAACCCATATCTGTATCCTTATCATCCTCCACATCCCTCTACACCTACACCTCCACCTTCAACTCAATTCCCTCTTTCTCCATCCATGCAAAGTAAAATTCCTCCATAGCTACAACAACAAAATGCTACCAAGGTTTACACTCACAACCAGTTTTTCAACCAAGTGGTATAGATAATCAATTAAGGAAACAACCTTTCTTTTGGCCTAGAAGTCCTCTCCAGCCCTCACAACCTACTCTAGCTAATTATCCTGCATCTCCATGACCCTCATCCTCTACATCAAACACCTTCAAGTGCCCTTCAAACCAAGTGTCACCTAGGATCTACACAATAATGTTAACCTATGTTATTTCTGATTAGATTAAGGCTATCAACATTTCTACAAAAAGATTCGATCTAGGAAGTCCACTCATCTATCTACAAATTATTGGACAAGAGCCATGCAAATCTCTTCTTAACTCTAGTTCTAGAGTTAACCTCATCTCCCATGATATGTACAAGACCTGGAACCTACCACCTCTTAAGAATAGCAACATCCATTTAGAATTAGTAGATTAGTTGATTACTAGTCCTTTGGGATTAGTAAATGAAATTATGACCACAGTTTGTGGGTGGTCCTATCCTATTGATTTTCTAGTAATTCAGATGGACAATTGCAAAAGTGACTTTCCCATCATCATGGGAAGGGCTTGGTTAAGCATGGTCGATGCACAAATGGGTATAAGAAACCTATCTCTTGAAATATCTAAGGAAAATGAGCTAAGAAAGACTAAGAAGAAGTGCATTCCATACATCACATACAATGACAAAGATTTGGTCCATCATGAGCACATATATTAGGGCATGCAATTAGTGTGCATAAGAAATTAATATTCAATGTTGTCTGTACATAACAGCCACAAAGTAGGAGGGCACCTAGTGGTTGATAGCTGATTCAGATGGTAGCACAATATGCATGGAGCTAGCTGAGAGTCTAACATGTGCATATGTTGAAGGCATGAACAAAATTGAACAATTTCATTCCCAAATCTCTAATAAATATGATGATACCTATTAGAGAGAGTTGGAAATCCCTAATCACTTCAAGTAAAAGCCCTTAGAACTAAAAAATTTAGTAGCTAGTATGGAGTATGCATTTTTAAATAATGGTAAACCGGTCATCATTAATTCCAAACTTGCTCTTAAACAACAAAAAAGTTGTTGAAGGTGGTAAATAAATTGACAACAGCCTTTGCCTTGATCATATCCAAAGCTACTAGGAAATCAATCCAAGGATATGCTAGCATCACATCTACATTAACATAACCATGAAGCTTAGAAGGCAGCTGTAGAGGCAGTTGAACCCCAAATTAAAAAAAATCATCAAGGAGGAGATAGAACAACTCCTCAAGGCAAGGTTCATCTATCCAATCGCAAATATTAAGTGGATTAGCCCACTCATAGTAGCACCAAAGAAGGGTGGAAAATGGTGGGTTTGCATCAACTTTAGGCTGTTAAATATGGCAACATTTAAGGATCATTTTCCTTTGCTATTTGTAGATCAATTGTTAGATACCATATTTGGGCATTATTATTATAGTTTCTTGGATAGTTATAGTGGCTATAACCAAATCCAAATCACGCTAGAAGACTAAGCTAAGACAACATTCATGAGTTCCTAGTGGACTTTTGCATACTATAAGATACCATTTGGCATATGCAATGCCCCTACAACATTTCAACACTTGGTCCTAAGTATCTTTTAACAAAAAATTAATAGTGGTGTTGAAGTTTTCATGGATGACTTCTCCACCTATGAAGCAACATTTGCACAAGCCTTAGATTGACTTGAGTAAGTACTAAAGAGATGTCTAGAGACAAACCTACAGCTTAATTGGAAAAAGAGCCATCTCATGGTCCAAGAAGGCATTATGCTAGGGCACTGAATTTTGCATAAAGGGATTGAGGTAAATCTAGAAAAGATAAGGATCATCTAAGGAATAACTCACCAACCAGAGACTGTTAAAGATGTTTAATCATTCCTTGAACACATCGGTTACTACTGGCAATTTATTGAGAATTTCTCTAATATTGTAAAGCCATTGGTAGAACTTACAAAGAAGGATGCACCTTTCATTTAGACCAAGGAATGTGAACATGCATTCCAACACTTAAAGAAGAAACTCATAGAAACACCAATCCTACGAGCACTAGATTGGTTTAAGCCATTCCATATCATGATAGATGCATCTAACTAAGCTTTGGGAGAAATGCACATATAGCTGGATATTAAGAAATGTGAGTAGAAGCATTGTGGGGGCACAGTTGAATTACACCACCACAAAGAAAGAATTAAAGACAGTGGTGTACACACTAGGAAAGTTTTGACATTATGTGCTAGGTTATAAGGTATTTGTACATACAGACCACAATGCAATTCGTTTCCTTATGAATAAACTGACAGTGAGCCCTCATGTTATATGGTGGCTTGTGATCTTGTAGGAATTCAATTTTACTATGGTAGATCGAAAAGGGACTAAGAATGTGGTCACTAACCACCTCTATCGCTTAAGATGGGATAACAAAGAGGAGGAGAGCCCACTCTCTTATCAATTTCTAGACAAACTCCTCTTTACTGGAGCAATAAATGAAAAGACACCTTAAAAAGTAATATGGTATAATGGCATCCTCACATATCTTCTCACTTAAGAGATGCCATAGGACTTGGATTTTAGGAAAAAGCAATAATTTCTTCATTGGGTCAAATACTTCATGGAAATCAATGGACACCTTTACAAGGTGTGTGCCAATGGCCTAATTCATTGGTGTGTCTCTACTAAAGATCAACTACACATTCTCTAAGATGCTCATGAAGGGCCTTACAGATTCCACTATGTAGGAAGATGCACAACCATAAAAATTTTGATGGTAGAATACTATTGGCCCATAATCTTTAGGGATGCCCACTAGTTCATCAAGTCTTATGAATGTTGGCAATGTGACAAGGGGATGACTACTCGCATGGAAGGTCCTCAATAGTGGATTCAACCACTAGAACCTTTCAACATATGGGGTGTTGACTTCATGGATCCCATCACATCCATGTCTAACAAGAAGGTGTATATTACAGTAGCAGTTGACTACTACACAAAATGGGTAGAAATAATAGCATTATTGATTGTACATCATCCACTATTGTCAAATTTATATAACAAAATATCATGAATAGGTTTGGAGTGTCGCGTTCACTAATTTTTGATAATGGAACTCATTTCATAGGTGCCACATTTAGGAAATTAATGCAATACTTAGAGGTAGAACATAAATTAACAACATCTTACCATCCCCAAGCCAATAGTCAAGCAAAGGTAACCAACTAGGAGATTACCAAAATACTAATGCAAACCATAAGCAAATATAGGAAGGACTAGAGTACAAAACTTAACAATGCTCTCTGGGCTTATCGTTCAACTTAGAAACTTCCTATTAGATATTCTCCATGAGTTAGTGTACGAGAAACTTCCAATCCTTCCAATTCAATTCGAGCTATGTACACTCTCAACAACCTATGATCTAAACCTTGATCTAAGTTTAGTACAGAAGGAAATATTGATCAATCTGAACATGCTAGACAAAAATCTCTTAGTGGCCCTATCCTTGAATGAGGTGAACAAGATATTTAGCAAGCAACTTCATGACCCTCAAATCAGGAAAGTAAAACTTCAACCAGAAGATAAGGTTCTTTACCAAAGACATGTACCCCAAAAGACAAAATTCCAAACATTGTGGGAGGGACCTTATATAATTGATCAAACCTTTTCCTCTCAGGCCATGATAATTTACAAACCTAATAGCCCAAACAAAAAGTAGTTGGTCAATATCCAACAAGTTAAATCTTTCCTATAACCAAGACTGGCCAATGTCACTACTGCCTCGACAAATGGACAATCACATTCTATTTTTTGGATCTCCTCCCTCTAGCTCAATCATGGGAGAGATGGCTATCCATGTTGACCATTTTCATGGCTTCTTAGTTTTTCTACCTTTTTGTTTTTCACATTTTTAATTTTACAAATTTTTTATTTTCAAATTTTTCTAATTTTATACCATTTTTAGTACCTTTTAACTTTCTTGATTATTTTACAATTTCTTATATATTTTACTTTATTTTGTTTCCTTTTGTTTAATTTTGGTATTTTCTCATTTTTGCTAATAAATCTACTTTATTGTCACAAGACACAATGCTACTGTTGTTCTTTACTAATGATGGTTTGTGCTTAATGTGTGATTGTTAATGTTTGGTTTCTATTTTTGAATTCTATTCTTTGATGACTTTGACATGGTTTATTTTTCATGTAATAGGCAATGAGTCCACATCATCAGCCCATCGAATGAACTTTATGATTTTCCTTATTTTGGGAATTTGAGGTCCCTTCTCATTAAAGAAACTTTTAATCAATCGGTGACCTTTGTAGTTCCAGAATTAGGAATGATCCAAAGGTTTGTAAAAGGTGTGACTTCAAGGGGACTCAATGCTCTTTGTATTGTTCTTCTTACTTGAGTGCTTGAGTGTTTTTCATAGACTTCTTATTGTTCCACACCAACCATTGAAGGAAGTCAAAATAACATTTTTGCATGGTGTGGTTCCCATTCAAAAAAAAACTATAGGAATTCAAAGCACACCCCTTTGACATGAATAAATCTTTGCATGGTTTGGTTTCCATTTCAAGAAAAAAACTATGGGAATTCAAAGCACACCCCTTGGACAAATAAAAGAGCTATAAGCACTAGTTATGGAACTTGAAAGACATGCACCTATGCCTAAAGGTTTCCTTTAACTAAGGCCCTCTCTATCTCTCTCTCACATCCTACTCCTCTCTATCCTCTTTGTGGAATGGTGGTTATTTTGTGAAAGTACTCTTGTGTCTTGAGTGGGTGGATCAGTCTTAGAGTACTGATGTGAAGTCACTAAAAGCATATGGTTTTGGCCTAGACTTAGGATGGAACTTCTCAAGTCATTTTAACCATAAATTCCATAAGAGACTTCTTATGACCTCAATTTGGAACTCCATTCCACCTTCTCTATCATTCATCCATGCTGCCATAATTCGCCTCACTACCAAGTTCTATGTTATGCTCTATGTCTTAGTTTGATGTGTTGGGATTCTTGAGTGGATTCTTTTGAGTTGCTCCCTAATTTGTCATGATCATTAAATTGACTATGGGGCCCATAGACCCCTTAGTTGAGGTTATGCAAGGGAAAAAAGGGCATGAGCCTGCTATGGGAAGGATCCACTTGTATAGCTTTTGGCTTGATTAGTTAAGGTTACTTACCTTTGACATTGCTACAATCCTATATTTCATATTTTCCATTATGTAAATTGCTCAGTACTTCTTAATCTTTCATTGCATTCATCCATTGAATTAAATTTTCTCCATTTTTTCAAGTTTATGAACTTCAACATCCTCTTCCCATGATTTCATACTATTTTTGATCTTCTAAGCTTTCATTTGACCCTAATTTCATCAAAAAATTCCTTGTATTTTGAAAGTTTGAGTAAAGTCAACAGTGGTCAATAGCTGCGTCAACAAGGCCTTGTCAGTGTAGTACAAAAATACTATATATACCACCAAACACTTTGGAATTTTTTGCAATTTCCTCATAACACACGAAGAATTTTTGTAATTTTTTAGAGCCCAAAACCTTTCAGAGCCCATAACTTTCAAACTGTTTGTCTAAATCACTCTATTTTTCCATCTTGCACTTATCGAAGGTAAGATCTTTATCATGGGGGCCACAAACCTTAAGATTTCCAATGAAAAATTCATAAAAATTTTTGAAATTTTTCCTAACTCTCCCAAAGGGTTAATAACCTTAACCATATATAGACATCAACTTTTTCTAAGTTAACCCTTCCAACAAGCTCTAAGATAAATTATTCATAATAACACATAAAATAAATAATAATTGAATTCATTAAATCAACCATAATTACAACTTAGCCAAGTGTAACTATCCTTAAGAGTTCAGGTATCCCAATTTTTTTAAGGTTACATAATTATTGCTAATCCATGGTCTTATTATGATTACAAATGGCACCCAAACAAAAGCATCCGTAGGAAGGAGAACCCTCACAACCATCGGAGAAACAACCCAAAGTTGGAAGGGGCCACCAAGAACAAGGCCAAGAATAATAAGAGGAAACCCATGCAATGGGACCTCTTCATGAGGAACCCGAAGTGGAATCTATTCGATAGATTCCAAAGGAAGAAGTGCCTACCGAATAATCCCAATGCGGAGAAGCACCTAAACCCATGCCAAGGCTTGAGGTCACTTTGACTTAAGCCTACCTAGACATCATCAATTCCCAAGAAATCCAAACATCAATTCTTCAAGAGATAAACTTTGGGCCATTTTTGGAAAAAAGCTCCAAAGGATGTCAAGACATAATTGCAAGCCTCTCCCATGTGGCTAGTCATCACAATGAATGGAAAATGGTACATGGGAGAGATCTATCTCTTTTGGAATAGCTGAAGGCTAGGGTCTATTGTAAAAATTAAGGACATTTAAGTGTCCTACTCAACAAAGCTATTGCACAAGCACTAGGATTACTAGACAATGAAACATAGTTGGCAGAAATATCAACAAAAGGTGATCCTGAGGTAAAAAGGAAATAGACCTAGTGATGCTATGGAATAGACCATAAGGAGTATGGTGCACTCACACTAGTGGAGTGGATTTATTTCAAAATTTTGGCCTATCACCTCAATCCAACAGTGAGGCTAAGCAAGGTAACTACTTTCTCTAGCCAAGCATGCATCACTCTAAGCAGAAAATTTCCCATTAACCTTCCATAGATGATTTATTTGGAGATCAAGAAGTGCTTCAAGGAGGAAAAATGTGGAAATAAGACCTTACCCTTTCCATGCCTTATCAAAATACTTTGCAAAAGGGAAAGCATTGTTCACTATTATAATGATACTCTCAATCATGCTCTCTTGTCCTCATGGTCAAAAATCATGAAGGATAAGATGCCAACAACCACTCAAGAAGAGGAGCTACTACCATCACCACCCACTCAGGAGACAACACCAAAGACCCATGTAGTCCCTAAGAATCTATGAAAAATCTGAGAATAGCTCTTAAGTGAATAAGAGTAACAAGTAGGAATGAGAGGGGTAGATCCATTTGTGTATTGACTAGTTATGAGTCACCTTAATGAGGTGGCTTGGACAGTTAGTCAAATGGAGAGAGGTGGTTCCATTTTCTTTGCCCAAAGGATGCAGCTACCTTCGAGGTCAAATGCCAACACTCAAGAAATTAAAATGTTACTAACAACACACCATTTATTCCCAGAAATCTTTGGGAATGCTACCACTTTCTCAATGCAGTTCAAGAAAGGAGAAGAGGCAACTGTCTTGGTGATGCAACACTAAGGGTAAGAGATAATGGCAAACATGGTAGTTGATCGTGTATCTAAAGCACTGAATGCACCTATGCCATCTGTACCATATGTATTTAAACTCCAATATTTGTAGACATTTGTAAGCACAATCAACAAAAAATTGAATGCAGCCCAACACAAATAGTTGCTGGAATAACTGTTAGAAACTAGGCAACCGACTCTGAACATCTTTGATCTCTTGGAGAACATTACTGCAACCTAGTTGAAGCTACTGAATGCAAGGGGTAGATACATCATTTTGTAGGGGTAACTGGAAATGGCTCAAGAGAAAAATCAATGCTTGGCTGCAAAGGTTGCTAAACTTCATGCCTGACTTGCAAAACAAGCAATCCTTAGCCTGACAATAATAAGAGATGAAGTTATCAAATACCTTCAAGAATGATTTCAAAAGGCTAAGGAGGAAGTAGTAAGGGCCATATTCAAACATTCCATGGTAGAAACTGAAACACACTCAATCAAAATGGACTTCAATGATATGCACCAAAAGAATGAAGCATTGATTGTGCAAAATCATTACTTGTAAAATGTTGATGTTCAGAGAGATCAAATGTAAGAGTTCATTCATCAATAGTAGGAGAAACTTGCCATAGTCAACACTGAACTGAGGGAATTAGCTATGGAGAACTATAATCTATCAATGGAGGAGGTACACACCTTGTGAAAAAAATTTTCCATTGAGATCGTCGCCTGAAAGAATGAAGATTTCAAATTTGAATGAAAAATCACTAAAGGAACCAAGTTGATTTATAAAAGAAAATTAATGAAAAAAATCTAGATGGCAAAGATGAAAGTGAATGAAGCCCTCCAGCAACTCTAGCAAGGAAAAGAGATGTGGCAACCCATCCTTGATGGGATTAATGCCTACAACAAAGTGGAGATCAGCTTGAAGGAATTGTAGATCAAGGAAATGATAGAGTATATTGAGTTGGCTAATCTCCATTACAAAAACTTGGCAATGTTGATAGCAAGATGGATACAGTCAAAATTGGAGAAAGAAGTCGTTAGCTCACATCTACTATATAAGATCAAGTTCAAACACCACAAGGAAACCAACCAAAAGCTTGAGACTGCTAACACTAAACTTGAAGTTCTCAAAGGATGATTCATAGATCAATGATTCATCACTAAGGACCTAGCCAAATGGATAAATGACTACCAAGAGCTGAAGAACATAATTAGTGTGTTTAACATTGAACACAAATATTTCACTGCCTAGTTTGTCAATGCCAAGGAGTTGTTTCTAGTGATCCTGTATCCTTGGTGATGAGCGGCTAGGTACCCCTATGCCCAACCTCGTGAATCACAAGCGTTCACATGCGACTCAATCAAATTTTGTAGATTGTAAGCACTTTTCATACACCAAACCTTAACCAGCAACACCTTTTGTTAGAATGGTCGTTGTCTTCCCAACCTCACTTGTGATGTTCTAATTGCAATGGTTAAGTGAGATTGAGGCAACTGATTTTTATGGCTTTTTCACTTTATCTTCTAGCATCTAATTCTTGGAATGGAAAGTAAGGAATGAAATATTATGTAATCTATAATTATCCTAATCTATATCTTAACTTTTCCTAGCATAAGTATCTGATCCCATATTTTGTGCACATCTTGAGCATCCCCTAAACACTACTGGGTTACCAAATGTTAAGTGTCATTGGGTTGCCAAGTGTTGGATTTACGTTTAAGATTGTCATACTTATGGTTTCTAAGACCTATAAAAGAGAAATAGCAATTAAAATAATAACAATGGAAACTTAAGGAATTATTAACACACAAAAATATTAAACTATTAAATGCATCAAATGACTAAGTCCAATTGCTGTAAGGAATGCTTGAAAAGCTTGTCTTTATTACCATTCATTCCAATGGGCTCAGGTACATCAGTGCTTAAATAAAGAGCCAGACATCTTTCTTACACCTACTGTGGGCACTTGGAAAATATTCTAACTCTCGTGGAAACAAACTATAAGAGCTTTGCTACAACTGCCAAAAAGGTACCTAAGTGTGATAGGAGCCCACTTATTTATAGGCTAAAACAAGCTCTGCGTAAACGAGGCCATGTCAACGCATGAAGGGATGTGTCGACGCGGTTGCATATATGGGGCTACGTTGATGTAGATGCATATATGGGGTCTTGTATACATGGCATAGTCAACACATCAACTATTTAGCAGTTTATCATACCCCCACAACTAAGTAAAAACTCATCATCAAGTTCCTCTACAATTTGGAAGGTATGGACTTTTTATTTCAACACACATGACACATACACACACATGACGCACCAAGTGCCTGAGTGTACAGAGAAGAAAAACTTACAAAATAGTGGTGTTCAGAGATAAAATTGAACACCTTGATGGTCTTGGATTCTCTACCGTGTTGAAAGATGCAAAAATTGCTGAAGAAGATCACACTGTCCTTGAGGGCGATGGCTCTAATGGACCTTCACTAGACTCCGGCCCATGTGGCAGTGGTGGCACAAATGATGGTTGCCCCGCAGCAGCTACAACTTCTGGAGCCAACCAGAAAGCCTCCAAGAGGGTCCTCATTTTTTCCTCCTTGCTTCTAGGATTGTTCACTATCTAAGTAGCTTCACCAATGTGTGCCAAGACTGGAACCTCCCAAGGGCATGGTAACACAGGGAAGAGTTCTTTCAAATTGATGAACCAGGCTGTGAACTATTTTCATTCATTGTCGAACACTCAAATTGATATCTGCAGCTACTGGTAGTCATTCATTCGATGGGCCAAGTTCTCCATGACCACACGTTATCCTTCAAAATGCATACAGACGACCTCAAGTTCCACATTTGTTGTCTCTAATTTTTATTTTATCGCCTTGTGTGCTTGGAACTTTCCCTCGTATAAAGAATACAAGGCAGCCACTTGCTTTTCCAATTCAGACCATGGCCTCCTAGCTATTAGCATAGCTAGATTTTCATAGCAAAGGTTGGCCAACTCCATGTATTCTGTCATTTCTTCAATTTGTAGTTCCTTGGGGTGGATCTAAACCTGGTTGTAGGCATTCAACCCATCAAAGATGAGTTTCCATACCTCGCCTCCTTCTTGGAGCTACTAGAGTGCTTAGTTCATCTTAGCCTTTGCGACTTGAATTTGTTTCTCATTCACTTCCTTTTGTAATCCCACTTGATCCTTGTAATGATTCTTACCTTTTTCAAAATTAAGATCTTCATTCTTCCAAGTGGCGATTTCAATGGTTGATTTCTATTACAAGGCTTGAACCTCCTTCATAGGCATATTTTGATTTTCAATGGCTAACCTCCTCACATCAGTGTTCACCTTGGCTAGCTCTTCCTACCATTGGTGAATAAATCTTTTCATGTCTTTGCTTTCAGCACCAACATTGCATAGGCAATGAACCTTTGCAATCAACCTAACATTCTCCTGGTGAACCTCTATCAAGTCCTTGTTTAAATGATATGCATGAGCATCTGCCAAGGACTTACCAAGGATCACCGACTCTCACTCATCCTCAACTATCTGAAGTTTGACTTGAAGCTGTTGAAAAGCTTCATCTCTGGTGAGCTCACCATTGAGAAGAGCTAGATCAGCAAGTTGGGTTCTTAATTGAGCAACTTTTTTCACCAAGCGTTGATAATTAGCTTGAGTAACTTCAAGTTGCCCTTCCAAGATGAGGCTCTTACCCCTTGCTGAGAGCAACTCTGACTAGGTTGTAGTGATGTTGTCCAGAAGGTCGAAGACATCCAGAAGCGGTTTCCCAATTCCCAATAGTCAGTCCAATAGTTCTTCATGTTGGGCTACATCGATCTTGCTATGTGAAGTCCTGGAAAATGCCTGTACATATTTGAGTCAATGTACGTCTGGTACAGGTGTCACCGGTGCATTGAGGGTTGTAGCAATCATGTCAAAAATCACTTCAGCCACAACCTCCTATCCTTGGTGCTACATCACCAGAATTTTCGCCCCCTCACCATCTCCAAGCATACTAAGAAAGTAGTGGCATTTCCTATAATTTTAGGAAATAACTATTGTGTGGATACCATTACCTCCCAAACACTAGGATCAGTTCTCATGGGTACCTACGTTTGGGCAATAGAGAACATCGGCCCTGCTCTTTCTAGTAGACTTACTAAATAAGCCACTTGCTCTAGATGGCTCATTGCAAGGCAATAGATCGAAGGGTCTTCTCCTCCACCTATCCTTTTAGATTGCTCTTATTGACTCAAGAGTGATTGCTAGATTTCGCATATGTGCTTTGTGATGGTTTGCAAACCCAACCTTATTGTTTGCGTAGGTGATGGAGGTGGCTATTGCTTCTCCTTAGTTTGTGTGGTGGCTAGAGTACTATCCTTCATCATTTCCCTCCATGAGATAATCAGGGCATGCCGGAGTGTATCATTGGCATACCGTGCTATCCCTGCCCATGTGTATAACTTTCTGATTAGGTAGGGAAAGGGGAGAGCCCACCCTCCACATTCACTTTTAGCCAACCTATTTTCAATTTTCAAGAATAATAATTCTAGAAGGCTCATTGCAAATTTCCCACTTAACGTAGCACATGCACGAGTGAAGAAGGCAGTGATTTTGTTGGGTCTCACCATTGGGTTCAGGTTTTAAGATGTAATCTTTGAATACACTCTCTCTGTGGTGGTGAGAGTGTAGAACTCTTTGTGATTCACCCCATAGCACTACCTAATCCACTCCCCTTTTACCTCAAGGTCAGCTTGCTTCAGGATCTCTACCAAATCTGCTCCAATCTTTGGCAACCCCAGAGCTTGCACGATTACTTCTGCAAAGTAAGAGACATAAATGTCCTTAATTCTTACTCTAGACCCCGGTTGTCGATTTTTCCAGAAGAGATAGGTTTCTCCTAAGTACCATTCACCACTAGTTGTGATGATTGGCCACATAGGAGAATTTTTAAATTGAAGCTTCACATCTTCTAGTGCATTCTCGAGCAATGGTCCAAAGTTTAACTCTTGTAGGACCATTCGTTGCACTTCCTACGGCTTGATAGCATCAAGATATGCTTGGGTCAGGGTGACCTCAAGCTGTGGCACTATCCCTAGAGTTTCATCCCCTTGTGATTGCTCACTAGGAATCTCCTCTTCAAGAATCTGATGGACAAATTCCACATCAAGTCCTTTGCAGAGGGGTCCAGTTGCATGAGAGCCCTCTGCATGCTTTGGATGCTACACGCCTCATCCCCTTCCCGTTCATGGATTCTTGTCCATAGGCTATGATGGTCCTTCTCCTCTTGGATGTCTTAGTTTTAGTGCCATCTGCAATCGACCATAACCACTAATTAGATTATGCACAAGCTACTCAAAATGGCCCTCATACACCTTCTTCGTTTGACTAAGTTATGGTGTTGGCACATGCATCCCATTAAATCTACCGAAGTTTTAGTTGATGGGTTAAAACAAAAAAAAGTAAAGGATAAGTTGGAGTTTAACTATTATTTTTGTTTCTTCCCATAAGAGGTGCAAAGTCTTAATAAATTAATTAATTAATTTTTAGTAGGGCT